>VMDR010033256.1:0-11462 GCA_007922815.1 Macrotus californicus
AAGAGTGAGGAAGTTTCTTTGTGTTTCAGTCTCAAAACTTAGCAGCAAAAAATAACCATTTATTATGTTCACAGACTCTGAGGATTGGGAATTTAGACAAGAAACAGTAGGAAAGGCTTGTCTCTGCTTGACAATGTCTGTCCAGGACCTCGGCTGGAAGGCCTGAATTTGAGAGGATGGAGTCATTTCAAAGCTTGTTCACCATCTGATGGTTGATGCCAGCTCTTGGCTGGGGGCCTCTCTATTTGGCTTCTCTGTATAGTCTATCCATACAGACTTATTTGAGCTTTTTCATAGCACAGTAAATATCCTGTGAGAGAGCTGGGCGGATGTTGAGTTGCCCTTTACGATCTAGCCTGAAGTCACATAGTATCATTTCCATTACATTCCATGCCACAAGATAGCCACAGAGTCCTGCAAATTCTAGAAGAGCCTGTGGGAACAGAAATACTGCTGTGGCCATTTTGGGGAAATATAGTCTGCCACAACTTCTATTCCTGGTGTGCTGAGGGTTTTGGTAATGAATGGTTGTTAAGTTGTACCAAATACTTTTTGCATATCTATCAGTTATCTATGCAGTATGTATTCTTTTTTCTATTAATGTAGTGAATTACACTGCTTGAATTTTGAGAATTAAAGCAATCTTATATCCTGGAATAAACCCAACTTGTGCTGGATTCTCCATTTTATATGTAACTCATATTGACTTGCTCGGATTTTGTTTATAACTTTTGCATCTTTGTTCATGAGAGAGACTGGCCTGTAATTTTTCCTTCTTGTAAGCCTTCTTAGCTTTTATCGTCGAAGTTATGCTAACCTTATAAAACAAGATGGGAAGTATTTTTTTTGTTGTTTTTCAAAATTTATTGTGGTTATATTGGTAAATAACATTATATAGGTTTAAGGTATATAATTCCATAATACATCATCTGTATATTGCATTGTGTATTCACCACCCCAAGTCATGGCTCTGTTCTTTATTGATTACATTTTATTATTTATGCTATTACAGTTGTCTCAACTCGTTTCCTCTTTGCCCACCTCCACCGATCCCCCCCAAGGCAATCCCCACACCACTGTCCACGTCCATGGGTCATGCATGTGTGTTCTTTGGTTGCTCCCTTCACCCTCTTTCATCCAGTCACCCTCTTCCCTCTTCCCTCCAACAGCTCTGTTTGTTCCATGTATCTGTGCTTTTGTTTCTATTTTGTTTATTAGTTTATTTTATTCATTAGATTCCACATAAAGGTGAGATCATATGGTATTTTACTTTCACTGACTGGCTTATTTCACTTAGCATAATAGTCTCCAGGTCCATCCATGCTGTTGAAAAAGTAAGAGTGCTTTTCTTTTTCGCTGCTGCGTAGTATTCCATCGTGTAAATGCACCACAGACTTTTTATCCACTCTTCTATTGCTGCACTCTTAGGCTGTTTACAGATCTTGGCTATTGTAAATAATGTTGCTATGCACATAAAAGTGCATATATTATTTTGAATTGGCGTTTTGGGATTCTTAGGGTATATTCCCAGAAGTAGAATTGCTGGGTCAAAAGGCAGATCCATTTTTAGTTTTTTGAGGTAACTCCATACTGTTTTCCACAGTGGCTGCACCAGTCTACAATCCCACCAACAGTGCCTGAGGGTTCCCTCTCCTCCACATCCTTGACAGCACTTGTTGTTTGTTGATTTATTGATGGTAGCCATTCTGACAGGTGTGAGGTGATATCTTATTTGGGTTTTAATTTACATCTCTTTGATGATTAGTGATGTTGAGCATTTTTTCATATGCGTATGAGCCATATGTATGTCCTCTTTGGAGAAGTGTCTATTCAAGTCCTTTGCTCATTTTTTAATTGGGTTGTTTGTCTTCCTGGTGTTGAGGTGTTTAAGTTCTTAATACATTTTGGAAATTAACCCTTTATCAGATATATCATTGGCAAATATGTTCTCTCATACATTGGGTTCCTTTTTCATTTTAATGATGGTTTCTTTAGCTGTGCAGAAGCTTTTAAATTTGATACATTTAAAGGAAATGTAATAGTCCCAACTATTCTTTCTTTCTTTTTTCTGCTAAATGTTTAAGTATTTTAAAGAATTCACTAGTGAAGCCATCTTGGCCTTGAATAATCTTTGTGAAAAAGTATCCTATTAACTTGTTAGTTGTATATTCTTTTATATATATTACACTATTTGTTGTTACCTAGGGATCATTAGAATAGATCTTAAGTTAGTGTCCTCGTCATTGCTGAACAAGGCAGAACCTTAGATTCCTTAAATTTCATACACTAGATGATTTTAAATTGCTTTGATGTTCGAGACTCGTTTTATAGCTCAGTGTGAGCTATATTGTGTAACATTTTAATGTGTTCTGCTGTTCTGGGTGGAGTGTCCTGCGGAGTTCACTTAGGTCACTTTGGAGGATGCTGTTAGGCAAACCAAGGATGATACTTTATCTTTTGTCCTTTTGTTGTCATGTGCTTTATTGTTACACATACTCTACATCTCTCAAGGCATGTTACTGTGTTAAACTGTTGAAATTCATTTCAATATCTCCCCATACTTTCCCTTTCCAATGCTCTTTAGTCCTTTGTATTACTGTGCTTTTATCTGGGACCGTTTTCTTTCACCTCAAGAGCTCTCCTTAATATTTCTTTCAGTGAAGGTCTGCAGGAAAAAGACTTCTCAGCTGTTTTTGTCTGAAAATGTCTTTATTTTACCATAATTTTTGAAGGGCATTTTTATTGGGTAAATAATTCTTAGCTGACAGTCATTTTCTTTCTGCATTTAACATATTCACTCTGTTATCTGGCTACTTTAAAGATTTTTCCTTTTGTTTTTGATTTTTTAACAGCTTTATGATGATGTGACTAAGTGTGCTTTTCTTTATATTTATTCTGTTTGAGGTTGATGAAGAAACTTGAAGTTTTTGTTAACTTAAAAAATTCTCAGCCAGTATTTCTTCAGATATTATTGCCTCTGTAATTTCCTCTCGTCTGTCTCTCTGAAACTTCAGATTCATCTATTTTCAGCCTTTTCATTGTGTCTCATATGTCTCTTAGACTCTTCTGCATTTTTCTTTTTTATTTTTCTCCTTGTGACTCAGTCTGGATATTTTCTACTGACCTCTCTTCTAGTTTATAAACTCTGTTCTCCTATGTCCAATCCACCACTAAACCCATCTATTGAATTATTTACTTTACTTATTAGATTATATTTTTCACTTCTAGACTCCTATTTGATTCTTATGTCAGAGATTCATGTTCTCTGATGAAATCCTTTATATTTCATCAATTTTCTTGAACTTCAGATAATTATTTTAAAGTGTGTATTTGATAACTTTAACATCAGGTTTCAAGGTTTGTTTTTCTATGTTGTTTTTTTATCTTGGCTTTCGGTCATTTGGCTCTGTTTTCTTTCATTGCTGATAATATTTTATTGAATTCCAGAATCTCTGAATGATGTTGTTGTTCTTCAGAGAAGTTTCATTTTCTTGTAGCAGGAATATTGCGTTGATCCAACCAGGGAGTCGACGATTCAGGGCTGTGGTGTCTCAGGGAAATACCGAACAGAAGTGGCAGGAACCAGCCATGTACTGAAAACCAGGGACTGGAGGAGAGAAGACTGGCAAAGGGAAGGAGTCAAACACTCTAAGCGGGGAACCTCAGTGACAAGAGGTCGATGGCATTAGGAGAGCTTCAAGGAGGCCCAAATGAGGAAGGGACTTGATTGCCTTGGAGTTGGAGCATGCACGTGAAAGGGTGTTGGGGCTGGACAGACCCAGTGACTTTAGCTTTTTGCAAACCTTGGAATACAAATCAAAACTTAAAGTGAGAGGGACCTTATCAAAATACTTAGGCTAATAAAAGCTGTAATAGCCTAAGACCACCTGCTAGTTTTCATGTGATATTCCTGCCAACATCACTGGCTCTTCTTGGTCCCTGTCAGATCAGAGGCTCCGGGTATTGAGAAGTCGATTTGGCACAAGATAACGACTGGTGACCACTGATTCGGATAATTCCCTACATTGGTCCAGCATATCCACAGATGTGAATAGATCAAGCATTTATGTTGTTGATGAGATGCCTGCTTCTTTACTCAAACTGGCAGTGTGGGTAGCTTCCTTAGGGAAGCTTCTTAACTCCCTCTTCACCCTCTGAGGCCTCGTTAGTGCCGGCTTCCAAGGTACTTTACACTGTGCCGTGAATGTTGAGGCAATTACTACCGTTTGCTTCTTCTCAATTCAGTTTGAACAGGAACTTTTCACTTAGAAGGACAGAAGGAAGAAATGTATATCCAGGAACTGATACTGCACTCATACCTCGAGTAAGCTGGTATTCCTCTGTTCTGTGTCTTGATGATTCCTGAGTTTGACCACGAAATACATCTATTCACCCACCAACTTCTCAGCACTCACCTGCATGGGCAGTTCTCAAACATTTTTGTCTCTGGGTCACTTGACACTTTTAAAAATTATTGAGGATCCCAGAGAGGTTCGTTCATGTGGGTTAATTAAAGCTATTGATTTTATCATATTTGATATTAAATTGAGAAATTAAAAAAAATATTTCTCTATTAATTCACTTGGAAATAATGATAATCCCACTATATGTTAACACAAATAACACATTTTAATGAAAGGCAATTATATTTACCAAAAACTAAAACAATTTATTTGTAAGAGTGGCGTCATACACTTTTGCAAATCTCTTTAATGACTGGCTTAATAGAAGTAAAGTTGCCTCTAGAAAACTCTAGCATGTACTCATGAGAGAATGAAACTATAAGTCAAATAATATCTAAATACAATTCTAAAAATGTATTTCATAATTATGGAAAATGATAATTTTGCTTTTGTTAACCCCCTGAGACTCAGGAATCCTCAGTCCCTGAGTCACACTTTGAGAAGCGCTAGTCTAGCTGATAGGCTTTTATGCCAGAGAGAATGACAAGATTCAAGTTCTGGTCTTAAACCAGTCTCTGCTTTTGAAAAGATCCTCCTGGCTTTTTAAAGTCAGAATGAATAGCATATTGGAACTCTTCCAAGTGACAGCAACCTCAGATAAACCAAGCGTACAAGGAGGATTAATTGGCTTCTATAGCTGAAATCTCTAAACTAGAATCTGACTGGGTTCAGGTTCTGCCCTATCCAGGGGCTCAGGAAGTCCCTGGAAAGTAAGCATCCAGAAGGCTTCTTCGCTGTTCTATTCCCAAGACCAAGAATAGTGCTAGACACATCAGTACTCATTATACATTTGCTAATTTATTAAGCAATAGATTAATTACTGTTATCAGGTCTCTATTTCCAGCCCTCAACTCTGCTTGCCTTGTATGTTCTCTATGATCAGTGGGGCTCTATGGCAAGGTAAGATCGCCACAGGCAGCTCCACTCCAACTTGGTTCTTAGTGCCTGTAATCCCAGACAAAAAAACCATTCCTTCCATCATACTGCAAATATATCATGCCCCTGAAAGAAAAGTTATTGTCTCGTTTTGGGCCATGTGCTCAAGCTGAATAAATTATGGTATGTTAGTGGAATGGGTATTGCCAGGTTACAAGGGGAAGAGGGGTGAAATTATGAACGGTCCTACCAGAATCAAATTAAGTGAAAAAGTGGCAGTTCCCCAAAATAAGCAATACTGAGCATACATCATACAAAATTACAGATGTTCACTAAAGATATCATAATAACCTATCAACAAATGGCTTATGTAATCAAGTATAATCTCATTATGTATAATCCATGGTCTGGTAACTTCATCATCCAAACAGAGAACTGTCAGCCACGTTAACAATTCAGTGATTGATTTGTGATTATTTGATTTACTTTCAGTCACTAAGCCTCAGAATAAACCACAGGCTTTTTAAAAAATATTTTATTGACTATGCTATTACAGTCATCCCAATTTTTCCCTCTTTGTCTTCCTCCACCCAGCAACCCTGACTCCCTCAGGCAATCCCCCCACCATTGTTCATGCCCACGGGTCATGCGTGTAAGTTCTTTGGCTGCTCCATTTCCTATACTGTACTTTACATCCCCAAGGCTATTCTGTAACTGCGTGTTTGTACTCCTTAATCCCCTCGCCTCTTCATCCATCCCCCTACACTGCCCTCCCATCTGGCAACCATCAAAATGCTCTCCATATCCATGATTCTGTCTCTGTTCTTCTTGTTTGCTGTTTTTTTTTTAGATTCAATTGTTGACATGTGTATTTATTGCCGTTTTATTGTTCCTAGTTTTGATCTTCTTTTTCTTAGATAAGTCCCTTTAACATTTCATATAATAATGTTTTGGTGATGATGAACTCCTTTAGTTTTTTCTTGTCTGGGAAGCTCTTTATCTGCCCTTCAATTCTAAAAGATAGCTTTGCTGGGTAGAGCAATCTTGGCTATAGGTCCCTGCTTTCCATGACTTTGAATATTTTTTTGCTAGTCCCTTCTAGCCTGCAAAGTTTATCTTGAGAAATCATCTGAGAGTCTTATGGGAACTCCCCTGCAGCTAACTAACTTCTTTTCTCTTGCTACTTTTAAGATTTTCTCTTTATATTTAACCTTTGACATTTTAACTTCAATGTGTCTTTGAGTGTGTCTCTTTGTATCCATCTTGTTTGGGACTCTCTGTGCTTCCTGAACCTGTTTATTTCCTTCACCAAATTAAGGAAGTTTTCTTTCAATGTTTTTTCCAATAGATTTCCAATTTCTTGCTCTTTCTCCTCTCCATCAGGTACCCCTATGATGTGAATGTTGGACCTCTTGAAGTTGTCCCAGAGGCTGCTTACCCTATCCTTGTTTTTTTTTCTTCTTGTTGTTCTGATTGGTTGTTTTTTGCTTCTTTATGTTCAAAATCATTGATTTGCTTCTTGGCTTCATCCATTCTGCTGTTTCCCTGTAAATTGTTCTTTATTTGAATTAATGTATACTTCATTTCTGCCTGGGTCTTTTTTATGCTGCTGAAGTACCCAATGAGTTCCTTGAGCATCCTTATAACCAGTGTTTTGAACTCTACATCTGATAGGTTGCTTATCTCCATTTTGTATAGCTCTTTTTCTGGAGTTTTGATCTGTTTTTTCATTTGGGCTATGTTTCTTTGTCTCCTGATTTTGACAGCCTCCCTGTGTTTGTATCTATGTACTATGTAGAGCTGCTATGACTCCCTGTCTTGGTATCATGATCTAAGGTACTAGGTGTCCTGTAGGGTCATCTAGCATAGCCCCCTATCATCCAAGCTGGGTACTCGAGGTGCACCCTCCATGTGGGCTGAGCACACCCTCCTCTTGTAGTTGGGCCTTGGTTGCTATTGGCAGGTCAATGGTAGGGATTTATCCAGGTAAGTCAGCTATAAGAACTGGCTGTGACCACTGACTATCGACTTCTGCCCTCTATGGAAGATCAGCTGTGCAGCAGCAGGGTGGGTGGTGCTCTGACATGGCCGTAGCTCTCCACTGTTTGCACAAGATCTGGGATTTTGGGTGGTACAGGCCAAGGTCAGCCCCCATGTGAGTTCTGCCCAGGGCTGGATGGTCTGTATGAGTTATAAAGCAATCTGAGATGGCTGCTACTTGTGCTGGGCTTGCAGATTCCCAGGCAAAGCCTAGGTGCATATCTGGGCTGGCTGCTGCTAGTGCTGGGCTTGGGGACACTTAACAAGACGTAAAGGGGCTGGTGGCTTACTGGGAGGCTGGCTGTTACTAGTTTGAGAGAATTTAGAAAGTTGTAAAGCATGAGCCAAGACCAGCCATTTATATGAAAAAGTCCTTATTAACAGCTTGGATAGGTCCCTAAGTTGGTTGGGACAGAGCCTCAGGGGACCTCTAGGGCAGCACAAACAGTGTTAGTAAGATTGATGGAGTCTCAGATAAAGCATTGGCCTGCCGACTCTTGGCTGCGTTGGGGAGAGTGTTCAGACAAGGGACAGTGGCTTCTGCCTACCTTTCTGTCTGGGAGAAAGCTGTCCCCCACCTCTTATCTTGATGCCAGATACTTCAGTTCCTCCCTGTATGCCACTGGTGCCTTTCGAGCTACTACCCCAGTGCTAGAGCTCAGAGGGAGTGAGTCTGAGCAAGTTGTGTGTGGATTCCTTAAGAGGAACTGCTTGGACTCCAGCATTTTTTCCACTTACTCAATCCCCACTGTTTTTTACAGCCAGAATTTATGGGGACTTAATCTTCCTGGCACTGGAACGCTGGGCTGGGGTCTTGGTGTGGGGCTGGTACTCCTTGTTTCCAAGATATCCTTCCCGAATTTTTATCCAGCTGCTCCATGTCTCCACCCCTCCTGCCAGTCCAGATGGAGGTGGTTTCTTTAATTCCATAGTTGTTGGACTTCCACTCAAGTTGATTTCTGATGGTTCTGAGTGATGGTTGTTCTATATTTTATTTGTAATTTTGATGTGGTATTGCAAGGAGGTGAGCTATGTTTACCTATGCCACCATCTTGACGGGAAGTCCATAGGCTTTTTCTACCTCACTTTCACCAGATGTAAAATGTGTCAGAGCATTGCTATCATTTGTCACACCATTCAGAAACTATCAGTGATTGCTTGTTACCTAGAAGAAAGTGTCTCAAGCTCTCAAGGACTTTAATTCATCCCAGTGGTTCCGTGGTTCCCAGCCTTTTGAAAATTGAAGAGCTCTTTTCTTGACTACCATGTAGTAGAAGGTAATTGTTTGTTATAACATTAATTGATTTAAAGAACACATGGTGACAGCAAATGCTACAAATTTAATAACTCTTTAAAATAAATTTGCATTTTGAGAGTATCCACATGCATTTGAAATTGTTCTGCATATATTTGTAAGACATATTTAACATTCACTCTCCAAATGAAGTTTGACATGTGTGTGGTTTCCATAACTCTCTGGATGTAGAATGACAACACATATTGAGGACTAAGATATCAGTACTGTAATAGTGGTCTGGAGATTCTTTTCTGAGATTCTTTTCATGGCTTTCTAGAGAATAATGAGGAAAGCTATCCACATGGTGACCAGAAGCCCTGGGACCATCAATAGCTTCAGGTTACTCAAAAAAAATTTTAATTCCATTTTAGCTCCACCTATTGTTTATTAGCTATACCTCTTTGTTATCTTAGTAAGTATTCTAGGGGTTTTATTCATCTTAAAGTTATCACAACCTACCATTAAAATCATTAATTCACATAAAGTATAACATTGTTATTAGTATATATCAAATCCCCACCTTCCAGCCTTTGTGCTGTTGTTGTAGGTTTTAATTCTACATATATTAGAAACCGCATGTTATCTTGTTCTTGGTTTTTGCTTTAAAGAGTCAAATCTTTTATTTTTTTAAGATTTTATTTATTTATGTTTAGAGAGGTGAAGGGAGGGAGAAAGGGAAAGAAACATCAATGTGTGGTTGTCTCTTTAGCAACCCCTACTGGGGACCTGGCCCACAACCCAGGCATGTGCCCCAAATGGGAATTAAACCCTTTAGTTCGGCAGGGTGGCACTCAATTCACTGAGCCACACTATCCAGGGCATAAAGAGTCAAAAATCTTTTAAATGGATTGGAAAATGAGACAAAATATTTCTTATATTTACCTGAATATTTACATTTCTGGCATCCTTCATTCCTTTGTGTAGATCCAAATTTTCATCTGGTATCAATTTTCCTTCTGCCCAAAGAACTTCCTTTAACATGTCTTATATCAAAAGTCTCTATCAGCTTTTGTTTGTCTGCAGAAACTGTTTATTTTGACTTTATTTTCAAAATATGTTTTTGTTAAATATATAATTTTAAACTGACATGTTGTTCTTTCAGTATTTTAAAGATGTTGCTCTATTGTCTCTGGCTCGAATAACTTCAGACAAGTTGGCTGCCATTCTTATGTTTGCTCCCCTGTACATAATTTACCCTTCCATCTGCATGCTATAATGGTTTTCTTTTTATCACTGTTTTTTTTTAAAATTTTTTTTTATTTATTTTATAGAGGAAAAGGAAGGGAGAAAGAGAGGGAGAGAAACAGCAATGTGTGGTTGCCTGTCATGCACCCCCTACTGGGGACCTGGCCTGCAACCTAGGCATGTGCCTTGACTGGGAATCAAACCAGCGACCCTTTGGTTTGCAGGCTGGCACTCAATCCACTGAGCCACACCAGCCAGGGCTATCACTGCTTTTAAGCAGTTGGAGTATGATGGGTTTTGATGTGATTTTCTTTATGTGCCTTCAGTTTGGGGTTCCTTGAACATGTTGGATCTGTGGATCTATGGTTTTCAACAAATGTGGAAATCTTCCCATGGTGTTTCTTCAGTTAGAGAGCTCCCTTTCTGGGACTTCAGTTACAGATGTTAGATGAGATTGCTCGGTAACTGCCCCGTAGCCCACTGATGCTCTGTTATCCTTTATTCTTGTTCTCTCTGAGCTTCATTGTGGTTAGTTTCACATTGCTTTACATCACTGAGTGTATTTATAATAGCTGTTGTAAGACCATTGTCTACTAATTGTACTGTCTCTGTCTCTTCTGGGTTTGTTTCCATTGATGATATATCTCATGATTATGGGTCATGTTTTACTCTTATTTGAATGCCTCGTAATTTTGAGGTGGATGCTGGACATTGTGGTTTTACATTGTTGGAAGGTGGATATTTGCTATATTCCCCTAAAGAGTGTTGGATTTTGTCTTGATGTGCAGGTAAGTAACTTGCAGATCAGTTTGATCCTTTCAAGGATTGCTTTTAAGTTTTGCTTTGTTGGGTTCAGAGTAGTTTTTATTCTGGAACTAATTTAACTCTACAACTGCTAAAGTATAATTCTTCTGAGGACTCTACTGAATAGTATCACTAGACCTCTCTACTCTGGCTGTTTGGAAGACAGACTGTTCATAGCCTCGGCTCTGGGAATTGTTCAGCCTATTGTTTTCTGGTGCTTCTCTCTTTGTTCTGTGTGATTTCTCTCTCATAAATGAATGAATTAGTACTCAGCCAAAGATTCCAGAGGAATCCTCTGCAGATTTCCAGGGCTTGAGCTCTCTCCTCTTTCTCCCTACCTCCCCCACCCGCCCCCACCCAGTTTCCTCTCTGATCTCTTCCTTGAAAAATATAAGTACTTTGGTTTCCCCAAACTCCCATCTCTGCCTCCTCAACTCAGGAAAGTCACCATGCTCTGTTTGGGTTTACTCTCCCTGAAAGGCAACCTGATGGGGAAATTATAAGTCTCATCTCATTTATTTCCCTTCTCTCTTGGATCAGTTTGTGCTATATGTTGTAAATTGTCTGATATCCACACTTTATATAGATTTTTGGGTCTCTAACTGGTTATTACAGGAGGCCAATCCCTGTACCAGTTAATCCTAATGGACTGAGTGGGAGTCTCCATGAGAAGCTTTAAATAAACCAAAGCAACAGTAGACATTTACATTTAAAATGTTATTTTTTCTGTATTAAAAATACCACTTCTGCCATTGTGGATCTCTGAACAACAGTCATCATTTTCCATGGAATTTCAA
>VMDR010033257.1:0-11422 GCA_007922815.1 Macrotus californicus
TGCTACTGACTAGAGATGTTCATTCATTTAACAAACCTGTCAAGTTCAGAAGATCCCAAATGAGAAGGAAAGTTTCTTTGACACCATGTGTATGTCACATGGTTAATAATGTGAATTTTGGCAATTTATGACTTTAGGAAACATATCAAACATTTCATAATTCCCTACAAAGCCACAATGGGACTTACCTAAACAATGAATGCTTTAAGCTTAGCATGTAATATTCATATCAGATATGTGGCCATTTAGATTCCATAAATTTGTTTTCATGGCAGATTAGTTTTATTTATTTACTTATTTATTTACTTACTTATTTATTAAATTTGTTGGGGCAACATTGGTTCATAGGCTCATACAGGTGTCAAGTGTACATTTCAATGATACATCACCTGTGTATCGCATTGTGTACCCACCACCCCAAGTCAGATCCTCCTGCATCACCATATATTCAGCCCCTTTATACCCATTACTATCCTTCCACCCTCCTTCCCTCTGGTAACAACCATGCTGTTGTCTGTCTGTGTCTATGAATTTTAGTTTTATATCCCACATATGAGTAAAACCATATGGCTCTTAGCTTTTTCTGACTGACTTACTTTGCGTAGCATAATAGTCTCAAGATCCATGCATGTTCTCACAAATGGCAGTATTTCATCTTTTCTTACAGTTGAGTAGTATTCTATTGTATATATGTACCACATCTTCTTCACTCACTCCTCTATCAGAGGACACTTCTATTGTCTCCATGTCTTGGCCACCATGAATAATGCTGCAGTGAACATAGGGGTACATATATCTTTAGGAATAAATGCTTTCAAGTTTTTCGGATAGATTGCTGGGTCATGTGGTAACTCTATTCCTAATTTTTTCAGGAATCCCATACTGTCTTCCACAGTGGCTGCACCAGTTTACATTCCCACCAGCAGTGAACGAGGGCTCCTTTTACTCCACAACCTCTCCAACACCTGTTATCACCTGTCTTGTTGATAACAGCCATTCTAAGAAGTATGAGGTGGTGTCGCATTTCAGTTTTGATATGCGTTTCCCTAATAGCTAGTGAAGTTGAACATCTTTTCTTTCTTTTTTTGGTTTACATCTGCCACTTCATTTATTTATTTTTATTTGCAGGAGAAGTTGAAACAAATCTTTAAGGGTATTTTCATTTTTTCCCCTCAACATGAATCATTCAAGTAAAACCAACTATAGAAATGTAGCAAAGTAAGGAAAAAGGATCGCAACAACCCAAGAGACAAAGGTTGAAGGGAAGAGGTGGGTGTAGTCCGCATATGCCATATGCATAAGTGCCTATGAGTCACCTGCTCAGGACCGCCTCCCTGGAATGCACATCTTTTCGTGTATCTGTTGGCCACTTGTATGTTTTGTTGGGAATGGTGTCTGTTCAAGTCCCCTGCCCATTTTTTAATTGGATTGTTCATTCGTTTGGTGTTGAGTTGTATGATAAGTTCTTTATATATTTTGGACATTAACTCCTTGTTGGAGCTGTTGGTTGCAAATATCATCTTCCATTCAGGTGGTTGTCTTTTTGTTTTGTTGGCAGTTTCTTTTGCTGTGCAGAAGCTTTTTAGTTTAACATAGTCTTGTTCATTTATTTTTGCCTTTAGTTCCCTTGCCCTTGGGGTCAAAATCATAAAATGTTCTCTAACACCCAGGTCCATGAGTTCAGTACCTATGTTTTCTTCTATGTAGTTTATTGTTTCAGATCATATATTTAGGTCTTTGATCCATTTTAAATTATTTTTTGTACATGGGGACAAACTGTAGTCTAATATCATTCATTTGCTTGTGGCTTTCCAATTCTCCCAGCATCATTTATTGAAGAGGCTTTTTTCCCCCTTTGTGTGTTTTTGGCTCCTTTGCAAAAAACTATTTGCCCATATACATGTGGTTTTATTTCTGGGCTCTCAATTCTGTTCCATTGGTTTGTGTGTCTGCTTTTTTGCCAATAACATGCTGTTTGGATTATCATAGCTCTGTAATATAATTTGAAGTAGCGTGATACCTCTGGCTTCATTCTTTTTGCTCAGTTCTTTTGTAGTTTCATACAAATCTGACAATTTTTTGCTTTATTTCTTTAAAAAATGACACGGGGATTGCATTAAATCTGTATATTGCTTTGGGTAAAATGGACATTTTAACTATGTTGATTCTTCTAATCCATGAACATGGAATATCTCTCCATTTCATTGTGTCTTTTTCAATCTCTTTTAATAATGCTTTGTAGTTTTCAGTATATAGGTCCTTCACATCCTTTGTTAAGATTCCATGAACTTGGTTATTTGTTTATTTTTAGAGAATTGATTATTTTAAGAGGGGCTGTATCTGGATTTAAAATATTTGTGATCCTTTTGGTCATTCTTAGCAAGGAAACTATTTGGACAAGTACTACATTAATTTTTAGTACCTACTATGGGCAAGCCGTGTTCTCTATTCTTAAGCTTAAAGTTTAGACAGGAAGGCAGACGAGTAACACAAGGACGGTAGAGTTCAATTGTAGGGTAACGTGCATGGCTGGTATTAGCTGACCACACTTCAAAAAGGTGGGGTGGAATGTGGGGATTGGAGATGGAAGGACATTTCAGACAGGAGAAACAATAGATTTGAAGATTCCGAGGCATAAAACAACATGATTTATCCACAAATACTTTGGTGTGGCTAAGGAAAGGGATAAACGAACAAATTTGAGAATTTTTTCTTCCTTTAAATCAACTTGATTGTAATATAAATTATATGCAATGAAATGTACCTATTTCACGTGCACAGTTTGATGAGTGGTGACAAACTACCATCACAATAAAGACACAGAACATTTCCAACAACCCTAAAGGAAATTTCACACCCCAAGCAGTCTGTCAATCCTTCCACCTAACTTCACTTGGAATCCCCAAAATAACCACTGACCTGCTTTCTGTCACTACATCCTTGATTTCATTTGTTTAGAGTTTCATTAAAATGGTATCCCCCACCCCCGGCTGATGTGGCCCAGTGGACTGAACACAGGCCTGTGAACCAAAGGATCACCGGTTGAATTCCCAGGCAGGGCACAGGCCTGGGTTGTACACCAGGTCAGGTCCCCAGTAGGTGGCGCACAGGAGGCAACCACACATTGATATTTCTCTCCATCTTCCTCCCTCCTCCTCTAAAATAAATAAATAAAATCTTTTTAAAAACCCTGGTATTATTTAACATATACTGATTTGTGTCTCACTTCTCTTCTTCAGTATGATGTTTCTGAAGGGCATCCTTGTTGTTGCACATGTTAGTAGTTTTCTTTTTATTGCCGAGTTTTACTGCGTTGTAAGGATTTACCACACTTCACCCATTTATCACGTGGAAAACATATCATTTCCAGTTTAGGGCTATTATTAATAAAACTGTTGTGAACTATTATGTCCAAGTATTGGTGTGAACATAGTACTTTTATTTATTTTTAGTAAATATATAAAGTGGAGTTGTTGGGTGAAATAGTATTTTTTAGTTTATAAGAAAATGCCAGGACAATTTTCAAAGTTGTTGTGCCATTGTATTTATTGTTTGCAAGCTATACATTTTCTATCCTCTTAGTTCCAACATATTTCTGTCTCTTGTGAACTGCACATAGTTCTTTTTTATTTTTTTACCTATTCTGCCAATTGCTGCCTAGCAATTGAATGTTTAATCTTTACATTTAATTTAATTACTGATAAGGTAGTATTTACACCTGCCATTTTGCTATTTGTTTTCTAAATATTGTACATCTTTTTATTTCCTTATATTCCTTCATTACTGCTGCTCTTTGGGTTAAATACATATTTTGTTGTGTACCATTTTAATTCCCATTTATTTTATTATATATTTTTGAGTATTTTCTTAGAGGTTGCTCTGGGGATTACAATTACCAACTTACAACAATATAGTTTGGACTAATGCCAACTTAACTTCAATAGTATGCAAAAACCTTGCTACTATAAAGCTTTGTTCTTTCTTCCTTTGTTTATGCTCTTACTGTAATACAAATTACATCTTTATACATTAAATCAACACAGGTTTATAAATACTGCTTTATGCAGTTGTCTTTTATTTTATTTTTTTAAAGATTTTATTTATTTTTAGAGAGAGGGTACAGGAGGGAGAAAGAGGGAGAGAAACATCCATGTGTGGTTGCCTCTTGCGCGCCCCCTTCTGGGGATCTGGCCCACAACCCAGGCATGTGCCCTGACTAGGAATCGAACCAGCAACCCTGCAGTTCACAGGCCAGCGCTCAATACACTGAGCCACACTAGCCAGGGCTGCAGTTGTCTTTTAAATCATATAGCAGGACAAAATGAATTACAAACAAAAATATATCTGTACTGTCTTGTATATTTACTTGTGTAGTTACCTATACAAGTGTCCTTTATTCCTTTATACGGATTTGAGTTATTGTCTAGTGTCCTTTCATTTCAGCCTGAAGGATTCCCTTTAGTATTTCCTGTAGGAAAAATTTCCTAGAGACAAATTCTCTCTAATTTTTTTAGACATATATTTGGGGAATATGTTAATTTCTCCCTCTTTTTTGAAGGATAGTGTGTTTAGATATAGAAATCTTGGTTGAAAGTCTTTTTTTTCTTCAGCATTTGAATGTCATCCCACTGCTTTCTGCTTCCATAACTTTGGCTATAAATCTTACTGAGAATTATATGACAAGTAGTTTCTCTTTTGACACTTTCAAGATTCTCTCTTTGCCTTTGACTTTCAACAGGTCGATTATAATGTGTCTGGGTGTGAATTTCTTTAAATTTATTTCAGTTGGAGTTTTATACTTCTTCAATGTATAGCTTGTTTTTCATGAAATTTGGGAAGAATTAAACATTATTTTTCAAATATTATTTCTGCCTTTTTCTCTTTCTCCTCTCCTTCCAGGACCCCCATTATACATATGTTGTTATGTTTGATTTCTCCCACAGGCTTCTGAGGCCCTTTTTATATTTCTTTATTCTCTTTTTTACAAGCATACCTTGGAGTTTTGAAAGTTTAGTTTCAGACCAGAGCAAGAAAGTGAGAATCATAAGTAAGTCACACTAATGCTTTGGTTTACCAGCATATATAAAAGCTATTTTTACACCATTCTGCAGTCAATTATGTGTGCTATGGCATTATGCCTGAAAAAATAATGTACATATCTTAATTTAAAAATACTTTATTATTGCCCTGGCCAGGTGGCTCAGTTGGTTGGAGCATTGTCCCATACATCAAAGGATTGTGGGTTCAATTCCTGGTCAGGGCACAAACATAGGTTGCAAGTTCGAACTTGGGTCAAGGTGCATATGGGAGGCAACTGATCAATGTTTCTCTCTTACATCAATGTCTCTCTTCCTCTCTCTATCTCTTTCTCTCAAATAAATGAAAACATGTTCTCAGGTGAGGATTAAAAAAATACTTTTTTGCTAAAAAACCTAACCATCTTCTCAGCCTTCAGTGAGTCATAATGTTTTTGTTGGTAGAGGATCTTGCCTTGATGTCAATGGCTACTTACTGATCAGGATGAAGGGTGCTGAAGGCTGAGGTTGCTGTAGCGATTTCTTATAATAAGGCAACAATGAAGGTTGCCACATCAATGGACTCTTCCTTTCATGAACAATTTTTCTATAGCAGCAATTTTCAAACAGTGCTGCAAGAATTTTTAAAACATACAATACCTGACTATTTAGTCAGGGGCACTGACCTCTTTTCTCTTAGATTGTCAAAAAAAAAAAAAATGACAATAGCCAATATAACAATTGCCATCTGGTATGAATGAATCAAATTATACCTATTCCTTTTTGTCAGATCAGCAAAAAATAAAATATATTATTTGGTGTGCCACGGAATTTTAGTAATTCGTTTCTGTGTGCTATGGGAGGAAAAAGATTGAAAATCGCTTTTCTATGGCGTGTGAGGCTGTTTGATAGCATTTTACCCACAGTAGAACTTCCTTCAAAATTAGAGTCAGTCCTTTCAAGCCCTGCAGCTTTATCAACTAGGCGTATATAATATTCTGAATTCCTTGTTGTCATTTCAACAATCTTTATAGTATTTTCACCAGGAGTAGATTCCATCTTAGGAAATCACTTTTTTTTGCTCACCCATAAGAGGCAACTCCTCATCCTTTAAAGTTTTATCCTGAAATTGCAGCAAGTCAGTCACATCTTAAGGCTCCACTTCTAATTCTAGTTATATTCATATTCACCACCTCTGCTGTTGCTCCTTCCACTGAAGTCTTGAATCCCTCAAAATCATCTGTAAAGTTTGGCATTAATCTCCAATCTCCTGTTAATGTTGATATGTTAATGTTTATGGTGTCCCCAAACAATTACAGCAGTAACATCAAAGATCACTGATTATAGATCACCCTCACAAGTATGATAATAGTGAAAAAGTTTGAAATATTGTGAGAATTAGCAAAATGTGAAACAGATACATTAAAGGAGCAAATGCTGTTGGAAAAAATGACAGTGATAGACCCACTCAACATATGGTTGCCATAAACATTCAATTTGAAAAAAATATCTGCAAAGTGCAATAAAGTGCAATAAAACTAACCCATATGCAAACTTACAAATTCTTTCTTCAATCTGATGAAATCTCTGAGTCCCTCCAGTGAATTTTTCACTTCGGTTATTATACTTTTCAACTCCAGAATTTTTATTTATATTTTTAAAAATGATTTCTATCTCTTTATTAATATTACCTATTTGGTGAAACACACTTCTCATATTTTCCTCTAGTTTTTTAGACATGGTTTCCTTTAGCTTTGTGAACATATTTAAAATATCTCATTTAAAGTCTTTATCTAGTAAGTTCAAAGTATCAGCTTCCTCAAGGATAGTTTCTACTGATTCTTTTACTCCTGTGTATGAGCATTACATTCTTGTTTCTTTGCAAGTGTCATACCTCAAAAAAAAAATTTTATTTTGAAAACTGGACATTTTGAATAATAAAATATGGCAATTCAGGAAATCAGATTCTATCCTCTCCCCAGGGTTTTGTTGTTTCTGCTTATTCAAGTAGTTGTTGGTTTAATGACTTTTCTGAATTCATTTCTTCAAGTCTGTGCTCTTTGTTGTGTGTGAGCACTGAAATCCTTGCTTAGTTAGCTTAGTGGTTGTCTGATGACTGGACGGAGATTTCCTCAAACATCTTCAACTAATAGTCTCTCACCCAGCCAAGGGTCTTACTCTGTGTGTTGGGGCATGCCTTCTACACTCTGCCAAAGAATTTACAACTGCATTTTAGCCGTTACTTCTTACCTGTATAAGAACCTCAAGATCAGCCAGAAGTGAAAGCTTACGGCCTTTTCAGGTCTTTCCTGAGCAATCACGTGGCCCTAGGCATGCACACGATTCTAAGCATGCATATTTCCTTCTAGATTCTCAGGAATACGTCAGAGCTTTTAAAACTCCCTAAGGACATCTCATTCTACAGCTAAATACTTTAGTATGGGTAAACAATGGTGCTCCAAAGAACGCTGCAGGATTCTTAATTTTCAATTGAATGTTATGGGGAGCCACTGGTGAAATTTTAAGCAAAGAAGGCGCGTGATTGCAAAGGCATAGCAGAAAAAAATATTTTCCAGTGAATAATGGATTGAATGGAGACAGACTGGAGACAGGGAGATCAAGATTATTCCAATATTCTAGGGGGAAAAACGATGCAGGCCTGAGTCAAGAGAGAATGGAGAAAGAAAAGTGGTGGATTGGGAAAGCTATTTTACATTTTAGACACATCCTTAGTTGGGAGGCCAGTGGGAACAGGGATTTAAGAGGGAAGTGTCTACTCTCAGGTCAGGCTAGGAAAACTGGTTGAAGGATTGGTTCATTCACCAAAAATGTAAACAAAGGAGGCATAGGTTTGGGGGAAAACATAAAGATGAGGACCCAAATGTAATTAATATTGCCTATGCTAAATAACCGATTTATTTTTTAGATAGAGATAGAGTATCTTTGAGAGGGAAATTCTGTGTAATTGTGTCTCTCAAATAGCTTTGGATTTGGATGCGATAATCCCTCCTTCCCATTCGCGCAGTAGACTTCATAACCATTCTTGGTTTATGAATGTTTTAAAGAGGCTTATTATTTGAAGTATTTTGACCAAGCGAGTGAGACTTGGTAAACATGCTGTCTTAAACAGAGCCTGTACCTAAGTGTGATAAAAACTTTCAATAGTCATTTTTGGGCGGTTTTGCTCTCTTAAAACCTAGCAGAGAGCAGACAATGGATAAAACGTTGTTATTAAGGCAAATTACATGGAGAAACATCAGCAAATGATTCTTTAAGCTCTGCAAATTAATTTGAGCGTAAAGTAGGTGGTTTTAACATTTGGTAACGTTGGTCTCACTTGAAATCCAATCCTTGCAAAGCGGTAAAGACAAGGTCGGTAGATCGCACTGTGAGAAAAAGCATCCGACCGATTCCCCTTCTTTCCATGCCCCTCCTTCTCTTTTGCTTTTCAGGTGACCGCGGTGAACACCAAAGCGAAAGGGGTTCTGACGTCTGCGATCCCGCAGTTCCATTTCCTAGACAGTCGCCTCCCGGACTGAGCAGGCCGGCGTGCCAGATCTGGGGCGCAAGGAGGTGGGGAGAGAACAGGGAGGGTGTTGGAGCGGCGGCGGAGCGGGCTGCACTACTCCGCCCCGCTCGCCCAGCCCAGGCCGAAGAAGTGGGGACGGCCCGGCCGTCTGTCCCGGGCACTCCTCCCGGGACGCCGGCGAGACTCCAGAGACGTCTCCAATTGGCCGTCGGGGGAACGGAAGCCGCAGTCGAGCAGTGAACCCGGAAGTGCTTCGCATCGGAGGCCCGGGCGACTCTTTTGAATGGAATCGGGCTGATTCATCGCCGGTTCGCGGAGCCAGAGCTCGACCGAGTCTGACCCCCTGCTGCAGCCGCCGCCGCTGCCGCGTCACCGCAGCAAGAAGACCAGGGTCCAGACCGCGGACTCCTGCCCGCCTTCAGGTAAGACGGGGAAGTCGGGCCCCCGCGGTCCGCGGAGACAGCCGCGTTAGGCCGCGGCCAGCCCCGTGCTTTCCTGAGTCACGTTGCCCAGCCGAGGTGCCACTGGAGGCCCGGGCCCTCACGGAGGGCCCCGGGCTGCTTCGTCCTCCTCGCGGGCTCCCCGGGTGTCTGGCGGAGTTTGGTCTGGGCGTGATCTCCTTCCTCCTGGCGTTTCTGCTCCGCTGAATTCAGATCCTGGGAATCTCTCTTTCCTATAGAGGGAGAACCCGTGTTTATGGCCTCAATTTGTGCTCTATTGATAGTTACCCCTATTTTGAAAAACTCCAAAGTAGACAGGGGACAAAGGGGAAAAAGAATAAAATTAACTTTCTAATTGAATGCATGTTTGCTTTATTACTTGCCCTTCCCATAGGCCTTGACTCTTCTCTTAGTGTTAGGTTTTCAACTCCCTTCAAAAAACAAAAACCCCAGAGACTCACTGGTTTCTCACCTTGAAGATCTTCAAAACATAGTGTGGTTATTCCTGCTCTGCCTTTTAACTAACTTTCAATGTGTCGTAACCGAGTAGTTTTGGTGAATTGATTGTATTTACTGTTTTCAATAAAGTAGAAATCTGTGTGTTACCTTCTGATTTTGGTGGGGACGTTACTTAGTGTAAGTCAAAAGAAAAAAAATGTAAACTCTTTGAAAGAGTCTGAATGTAGTAAGTCTGGTGACCGATTGAAAAAGTATTGAAATTTTAAAATGGTACCAAAAGTTGATAAAGGTTTCATGGGAGAGGCAGGAAAGAGGCTTTAGCATCGAAATACAGTTTTAGAGCAAAAATAATTTTTTCACTGCTCACAAAATTATGTTTTTAGTGCTGATGACTTAGTGTTTATGAGTAAAGCAACAGGACAGTCGCTGGAATAACAACAACAAAAAAAAAAAGAACTGAATACAAGTTTAGTGGAGATGATTAACAAAATGGTGACCTTCCTGTCCTCTTATGTAAGCCTGCCATCCTTCAAAGTTTAAATAATAAGGTTCAAACAAATTGTGTGGGTTTTTGTGCATTTAAAGAGATTAAGACATATAACGGCTCAGAATTAACTAGTTACAGTGTGTTTAGTGAAGTGTTATTTAATGAAAAGCCTGGATATTGTCTTAAATTTGTCCCAGAACAAAATTACATCAGGCCAACAGAAGGAAGTTTCGAAGCCATGATCTTTCAGTGAAGCCTCACCTGTTGAATTTAGGAGATTCTGCTCTCCCCTCGCCCCCACCCCCGCCCCGTATTTAGAAAATAATATATTGCTGTTCTAATTGAAAAGCTGGAGTTTAACTTCTTTGACATGGGTTCGCTCTGTTTTGTATTATACTTGCCATCTGAGCTGTGTGTTTAGTATCTGTGTTCAGAACCCGTGTTTGCAAGTCAGTAACAACAAGCAATTGTACTTTTGTTTCTTTTCAATTTCAGTAAAAAGCAATATTCATTTCACAAATCACTGTCCACCTGTGAAAGCCTTACTTGAATACTCATGTGATTTCTTACTCATGAACTTGTCATATATCCTGTTTTTTACACTTATTTGACATTTATATTCTGTTTTGTGATATTTTCATGTCTTCATCTATAAAATGAAAATTGGATTCAGTAATCTCTTCTGGCTCGAAGATGATAATAATAGTAACAATAACAGCAGTTACTGAGTATCTATGAATGTGCCAGGCACTATATTCAGTGCTTGTATTTATTCTTGCAACAGACTTGAAATTGCAAAGTAGGCATTGGCCCCATTTTATGGATGAGGTTGAGGAGGTTATCTTTTTCTAGATCCTATATTGAGTAGGTGTTGAAACCATGATTCAAATCTCGGTTTGATTGGGCTCAGAGCCTTTGAAACTACTCTCCTATCCTTTCATTTTATGTATTTTTTATGGGTTTATATCATGCCTCCCCAGGAAGACTGTAAATTCTTTCAGTGTAAGCCACTAAGGTTCTTAGTGACTCTATTTTTTTATCACCTTATACACATGGTAGTACTTAATAACTGTTTTACTTGAGTGATGTAATTAGGAGACACCACAAGAGATACTTAGGATAATTCTATCCTTACTGTTCTGAATTGAGGAAAATCTTGCTTTCAAAATCTTGTTTATATAATTAAGTTTAATGTTGACTCTGTATATCTTCCACTGGAGAAAGCCCTTAAGAATGTGAGAGAGTTCCTAATTACTTTCTACAAATCAGAGAGTAAAGGAATTAGAAATACAGTGAGATCACAAAGGATTTAGCATCAGTCTGAGAAAGGATAGTACTTAACTGCAGCATGGGTTGGAAAGTAAAAAGGGAAATTAAGAAACATAATTGTAAACCCAAACAGCTAAGGGTTTCATGATTTTGTTAGAATTTTATGAATTATTGGGACGCTGTGTCCCTTGTAAAAAGGTTGAAAAGTTAAAAAAAAAAATCA
>VMDR010033258.1:0-11425 GCA_007922815.1 Macrotus californicus
GGCTGATGAGTGAAATCCTGAGAATGTTCACAGCTTTTCTCTTTCATTCTGTTGTAGCCCGGAAGATGGTGAGATCCATCCAGAAATCTGTCGGCTTTATATCCAGCTGCAGTGCTGCTTAGAAATGTACACAACAGAGATGCTCAAATCCATATGTCTGCTGGGGTCTCTTCAGTTTCATCGGAAAGGTAACTACACTTAATATATCACTTTAAACCCTGAGGAATGTTAAACAAAAGCTTATCTTTTGCAAAGCATCTATGTGCACGATATGTCTATCTACATACAATTAGAATGGATATAAATGTTCCAGAAATGTTTCATATAAATTAATAAAAGAAGTCAATATCAGTTTTAAGTGCATAAGAACACTGATCTCCTTGAACAGAAATTGTGGTGGAAATAGTTCTCAATTTATTGTTTTACCACTTTTGAACATGACTTTGGTCAGAATCAGCATAAGCATCAAAAATATATAATGATCTTACTAGGCTAGTAAATGCTATCCAAGGTTGCTGCTACTTTCCTAAATGAATTAGGTTGCAAGAAGATGAATTACATATTGTATTCCAATAATTTAAAAATAGGGAAAACTCAACAAACAATAGGGAGGCATATTAGTAATAGGAAAATCTCGTTACCAGGCTTAAACTATAAAGGGAGTATATTGGCTGAAATGACTGACACCTCTGGCAACGGCAGTGGCTTCTGAATAGTTTGATCAGACTACTGAACCCCATTCTCAGTGACACTCGGCCTTCCCCTGGCTGAACCCTCAGGCTGCCTTTCCTCACATTGGCGAACTGATTGCAATAGTTCCCATAATAACATCTGCACATCACAGGATCCATAATAAGACAGAACTTCCTCCCAATAGCAAACACCCTAGGCTTCATTCTGATTGGACCAGGTCAGATCATGGGTCTATGCTTGAACCAATCACTGGAGCCAGAGATATGGAATTACACAGGCTAGTTTAGGCCATCAAGACCCTTTCCTGGGACTAGCAGAGAGTCAACCCCATCCAACCAGTGGCTATGACATGATGTGAGAGGGTGGAATGGCATGAATACTGGGAGAAAGCCAAAAGTTCCAATACCGAAGGATTGAACCTATATTTTCTTCACTAATTCATCCAACAATAATTTATTGGGAATCTCCTGGATGCAAACATTTTCTGCTTGAGCTCAGGAGAATAAAGGGCACACTGAATGAAATACTTGCCTATGATTTAACTTTAGAGACAGAAAAGGTCAATAAACTAATACTCAGGGAAAATTTTGTAGAAAGGGAGGGACTTGGGCTGGGTTGTAAAGAAAGGGTTCAGGTAGGGAAGGAAAAAGAAAGACATTTCAGGTGCAGAAACAAAGTAGAGATTTGAAATCAAATGAGCATGCAATTTGGGGGGAACTAAATCACATGATGAAGTACTTAATAAAAATCAAATCTTGTGCACATGTATACACATGCACGCGGCAGGACTGACACCAGGATTACACTTGCTCCAAGGCGAGAACACTTTCCTCATATATGAATATCATTTCTTTTTCTCTGCATCCTAAAGGCTGACCTTTTAAGGGTTTCTATCTTTACTTCTGTTACTAAGACAAGTGAACATGTTTGGAGAGATTAGCTCTTGGCAGCCCTGAAACCTGATCAGAAAATAGAGTATCAGACACACTGATGACATCCTAACAGGTTGTCATAGTCCAGTGTCTTTAGTTGTTCTCCCCCTCTGTTCCTGTCTCTGTCTCTGTCTCTGTCTCTGTCTCTCTCTCTCTCTCTGACACACAGACACATATGTTCACACATAAACACAGAGTACAGAATTTTCATCTTTTTTAAACCTGGGTATGGTAGTTTGTTTCTCCAGGTCTGCTTTGGCTGTGCCCACAGTGTGTCATGCCCGTGTTGCCCCTGGAGTCTCCCTTGCTGATAGGAAGTCCTCCACAGCCAATTGTCTCCCTCTCACCACCAACCCCCGCTTCTCAGTTTGCCACCTGAGAAGTTAGAAGTTAGTGTCCTTCTGTCATCCACTCCCACTTTTTGTCTTTTCACCATTAACTTTTTTAAAGATTTTTTTAAATTTTATTTTTAGAGAGAGGGGAAGAGAAAGAAAAAGAGAGGGAGAGAAACATCGATTGGCTGCCTCTCGCACACCCCTCTCTGGGGACCTGGCCCACAAACCCAGGCATGTGCCCTGACCAGAAATCAAACTGGTGACTTCAGTTTGAGGGATGACACCCAACCCACTGAGCCACACTAGTCAGAACACCACTGACTTTTGAAAAGAAAACATTTGTCTACTAGCTCTGTTTAAAAGTAAAAGGGGTTCCCTCATACAGATTTCCTCCTTAATGTATTTGACCTTGAGCACACAAATAAACATATCACCTCTTATCTGATCAGCTCATTTGGTCTTCACTGCCTTCTGTCTTCATTGTCAGGATCTGACCTCCTGCTTTCCCTTCTTCTTTTTTAAAAAATAATAACCCCTGTTTTCTGTCCCCTGCTCTAGTGCCTAACTTATATACAACTCTAATAAGAATACACCTGATACAGTAGCATCCCTTAGGCTAGGGAAGGGGCCTATATAGATGACCTCACTAAGTCCTTCAAGTGATCAATACACTACCAATCACCCAGTACCCAAGTCATAAACCTTTCTTTTCTCATTCATTGGTTTAACAGATATTTATAAGCCATCTGCAATGTACTATTAGTCATCCTTAAATTCTACTGCCTTAAACCTCAAATTTAATAATTCACAATTCATGTTGCTCATTAGCTTTTCTAAACATCTCTCCAATCTTTGTCCATGTGTTCTCTTAGGCCACCATCAATTCTAACCTATGTTATTACAGATTTATCCCCCTGTCTTCTGTGTTCAGAGAGAGGGGCGGAGAGGGAGAGGGAGAGAGAGAGAGAGATGGAAACCAAATAGTTCTTAGAGTCTTAGGGGAACAGTAGCTAGTTCTAGTCTGTGACACTCAAAATTTCTTTCTGCTTAGAATCCCTTTCTGGTATGCTTCTTTTAATGCTATTATAAAAACTGGTGTTTTGATAACTTTTAGGTTAATTTCTATTATAAGTTGGCCATTCCCCTCTCCTTTAGTATTTTTTTCCCATCAAGGAAAGAAAAAGAACTGTAATTGAGTCTCAATAAGAGTCTCTGGTCAATTTTTCTTTGAGATTAAATACTGAAACCAAATTGTTTCACAGTTATTTTTATTTCTAATCACCTCCCTGGCTGTCATCAGAGGTCCCACAGTATTATATATCACATTTAGTTTTACTTTTGCACTGAGTAGTGATGAGTTTACTCTTTGGAGGGCACACAAGGTCACTACAGATGCAAAGAATATGGTTTCTTTCTGGGAAAAGTAGCCTCAAATTATCTTAAAGTTTCTGCAGTGAGCATGAATTTAGTAATGAAGATTGTCTTTCTTTCCCAATTAAGCAAATTACAATTATCCTTAGTCCTTAACAATATCCTTAGTAGAACTTCACATTTTTTGCATATACAATGCTTCTAAATTTTTGCTGTCTCATAAGTTTGATTGGTACAATCTATTACTTGGAAATCTTTTATACTTAACAGCATCATGCTATTGCCAAAAAAAAATGAAGAAAAACGATACTAAAATGATTTTCTTTTTTTTATGAGCAACAAAATTAAATTAAATTACTGAAATGTGAGGAAAAATCCACATTTAATAAAAGCTATTGAGTTACCCCCATGCAGACTGTGGTTCTGAAAAACTGTGTTTGTTTCAAGAAGACGACAGAAGGGAATAATTTTAGATGTTTTGTAGTTTCATATTCTAACACTTCCAGTTGCAGATTGGACCATTACTTGACAAAGTCTATTTCCTACATTTATACTGAAAAATAGTTGCTCTCACTTTTTCATCATTAGGTTAGGAGGAAGTCTTCTCCCATAACTTAGTCCATGTTTCGTGTTGACCATTAATGCCTATGTCCTGCCACCAGATGAAATGAGATTGCAGGTTTCATTCACTCCGTTGGCAGGAAGTGGAGCCGGGTTTCTAAGGGAACTGAATGATCCTGCTCTTGTGGTCATGGCTTTCCTCTCCCACATTCTCTCCCCATTCATTCGGTTTTGGCATCATTCCCATTCTGAAAGGAGCACAAATGACAGAACACTCCGGTGCAGCTCCCCTTCCCCATGACCTTGCTCTTTCCATCTTTGTTCTCATCTCACCTCACTTGTCGGTGGCTGTCTCTCACTCTGCTCTGCCCCTCAGCTGTAGCTCCCAGCAAAATTGTGTTTAGGTCCTTGGAGGGTGGATTATTTTCCCGTCTTCCCCCCAAAATAAGAGGCTCTTTCCCTGACATGTGTCACCATGACAAATACAGACATAAAAATATGCAAGGGGGAATGTACTTACAAAAGGGAAAGAATAGAGAAGTGTTGAAAGGTGAAAACTCTTAAATCAAAATCCAGTGGGAGCTGAGGGCTCAAGAGCCTCTAAGGAGAAATTAATGAACCGCTCCCCAGCAACAAACAGGATGGACTCAAGACAGGGAGGAGACTGTGAGCAGTAAAGACTCCAGCGTATTCAGCCCTGTATTAAGAAAAGGAAATGACCCACACCAATAAAAGAAGCAAGCAACATAAAGGCAGAAATGGAATATACTCACAAGTAAAGACCCTATTATTTTCCAATGTAATGAGGCAGCTGACACTAAAATAGAACAGTAGGTTATAAGAAATGAAGCAGACTAAATCTTAAAATAGACTATGATTCAAATTCTGAGTGGAAACATGCCTTCTTCATTCTTTGAACAAATATTTACTGAGCAGCTGGCATATGTAAGGCACTATAGTAGGTGCAGTGATCGAGCTAAAGAGATCCATGTTCTTGTGGACTACATCGTCTAGTGCAAAGAAATGGGCATTGTTTAATGTTCAATAAACCCCCAATATTAATAAGTGCTATCCCAAATATTAGTAAGTGCTGTGTCAATAATGAAAACAGAATGGGTGATGTAATAGTGACTGGGTGCTTTAGAAGAGATAGTCAAACTCTCTGAGGAGGTAGCATTTAATCTGGGATCTAAGTGACAAGAGGAAACAACTGCATAAACATTGGTATCTAATGCAAAGGACCCAAGACCAGAATACACTTACATGGTTTGAAGAAAATAAGCATGACCAACTTCTGAAATCTAAGGATGGTCTAAAATCATCTATTATTATTCTATCGTCATGTCTTCATATGCCAAACAGTTAGTGAGACACTATAGTCATCACCTTTTGTCAAAGTAGATGTCAACTGAGCAGTAGAATCAAAGGAATGATAATAGCTTCCACTGATTATGCACCTTCTACTTGCCAGGTGCTTTATACGTGTTATCTATCTCATTTTATCCCTAAGTATCGTTTCCCCCATTTTACAGATGAAGAAACTGAGGCTGAAAGAGGTAACTGCCCCTAGGTCACACAGCACATCACTCCCATTGCAAAGTTTGTGATTGTTCCTTTACACCAGTCCATTCCCCACTAAGCTACCTTAGGGAAGGGCAAGAGATCATATGAAATGGAGAAATGAATACCAACAGTAGCATGATGATTGAATTATATCCACAGATCTGGCTTAATGATTAGTGTGCATACTTCAGAATACCATGTTTAATGGATAAAATCCACTGTAATTAATTCCTTACCAAAATAACACAAAGTTCAGGGAGTAACTTTTAAGATGGGAGGGAAAGTTAACTCCATAGATCATTTAATGATTTATAAAATATTTTACTTTGGATAAAGAAGTTTAATTTTAAGAAATGGTTATACTTAGTAAAGTAAAATAAGTGTACCATTCATGTAATCCAAAAGGACCATGGTTGAGCCTTAGACACCCACTATGGGAAAGGTGAAATCAGTTAATTGTAGAGTAAATCCATCTTGTTCATTGTTCTGCTCTACTTTGAAGGCTGGAAATGGAGAGTAAAACCTCATGAGGACCTGTTCCAATCTACCTTCCATGGTCTGCTCTTTCCCTGTGCTGTAAAGGGGCCCTGCGCTTTCTCTCTCACCTACCTGAAGCTGCCTCAATGGCTGCTACTTTGGGAGCAGTGAAGGGTCTACAGTGCCATAAGGACCACAGAGTAGGACTAGGACAGTAGAAGAGAGGGGATGGTTCTGTGTCTCTCCTGAACGGGCAAAGGTTTATTTCCCAGTTTGAGGGCAAGAATGGAGCTCTGTGCATGGTGTAATTACTACTTTCCACTATATATTTCGTGGCACTGAGAATAGCTTCTTGCCATAGTATAGAAAAGCATTTGAAACTATTTCTTCATATAGGTAAACAACTGAATTAATGTAACTTATTTCTATTTAAATTACATGGTTTTTAGAAATGAGAGAGTAGAAGTGGATTACTTAACAAACAGCCTACATTTCCCCAGTTTTTTTCACAGTGCATGGAATTGAAAAGCACGACCAGTTAGAAAAGTGCATGAGAGTGAGAATAACTGTCTGGATAAGCTTCCAGGCATCTTATGTAACCCACATTCATTTTGTTGTTCACAGTCAGTATGAAAACTATACTGAAGGCCTTCCCTAGGCATAGTATCATAGCAGATAATGTATCAGGAGTACAAAGGACATAGGAAATTCACCCCAGCCATCAAAGAAATGATAGTGCACAGACACATTATTAGCTCGGAGAAGATTGATTCATTTTGTTTTGATTCCTGGACAAATTTACATAAGTGAATAAAATTGACTTTGCTGGACACTAGAGGCACAGTCAGGGCCTCCAAAAAAAGACACTGCCTATGACAATGCTTCCTATTGTAACTGGTAGGCTGAAGACAGGCAGGAAAGCAACAAGGAATAGAAGCACAAAAGAGAAGAAAGAGGATGGGACAAATGAGAGATCAGGAGAAGGAAAGAGGCCTCTAGAGTGGAGTATGAAAGAAGACCTCCACTCTAAATAAATGCCCCAGCCCAATCTTCCAGGGCCAGTACCTAGGACCACTGAGGCTGAGGGTGCTCTGTGGTACTCTGAAGTCTACCCCAAAGTCAGATGTGTTTTTGTTCCCCTGAAACAACTGACCATTTCTCACGAATATAAGAATAACCAGCCTTCCAAACTGGTATGTGCTTCATGGATGGTTTCCCTTAACATTTCCTCAAACATGCCTATTATATTATCCATAAACAGGCTAAAAATACATGGAAATCCCAAAGGAGCTGGGGGCAGAAAGCTTTGCAAGGCCCCAAGAAAAGTGGCCAGCTTTTTGATGTCCTAGTTCTAAACAGTGTTGAAGGAGGCTCAGTATGATTTCAAGGTGCTCTAAAGGCTCCCCTTCTCCCTTACCTACATTCCCTATCTGAGCAAAATATTTGTTCACTGAGGCCTGAAATTGATTTTTCAGGGGACAGAGTTTTTCATTTCATAATAAGAAGTGAAATAATTTTAAATGCATATTCACTTTCTTGGGTGAAGTAAAACAGTAACTCAAAGATACCATTTGGAAGCAGGTTGACCTCCTTTCCTGAGAGCCCATCAAATATTAGAGAACAGGAGCTCCATCCTAAGAATACCAGAGCAAAGAGGGGAAGCTGTGGAAGTACTCAAATTGGCACCTGTCCAGGTTTGGGGGTTGCTTCTCTGCTAATTCCTTAATGTAGCTCAGAAGAACATCTATGAACTATGACCCTTTATCCTGTCCAGCCTCATCTCTCACCAGCATGCCCCCTCCCCTGCCCCTCACACCATACTCTGTCCAACCACACTCAACACATGCCCACCCAGTGTATTCCTCAAGCATTTCCATGGTGCAAATTGTAGCACGTGTTACACTGAGGGATAATTGCCTGGTTTCTTGTCTGTCATCCTCTCAAGATTGATTACTTTGAGTGTATTCACCATCACATTTCCAGTATTTAGCACAGTGCCTAGAGCAGAGTAAATTCTTAAATAATAATTATTGAATGAGTGAACTGCTTTCATTCTGTATCTGTTGTCAAAGGAGGAGTATATTTGGAGGAAAATTTGTCCAGAGATGTTGGACTAAACTCATGCATATAGTATTTTCCTTCCTACTGAGAATCTGTTGAAATAACAGAAAAAGATATAATGAAAAGCATAAATCCATATTAGTTCTTATACTTGTCAGGATGGGCAACTGCTGCATGAAACAACACCAAATATCAATGTATTAGAGCTATAAGAGTTCATTATTCGTCCATGTCATAGTCCAATGCCAGAGCTGGAGTGGGGTGGGCAGTCTTGCTCTTTCTGTTCTCCATATCCATTCAGCGGTCAGGGGGAGAAAAGAAAGCATAAGGAGGATTTTTAGGAGCCAGTCTGGAAAAGACATACATCACTCCTACTTAGAATCCAGCGGCCGTAACTCTTCCACATGACCCCTCCTATTTGTAAGAGGAACAGAAACTAGAGGTTGGTAAACACAAAGCCAGCCATCTCCCATGCCCCTGAACAAGCTAAGTAAAGGATGACTTTAACAAAGCAGAAATTTTGAGGAATTTCTCAAAGCTAGAAAGTAATTGGAATTGGATTGGTAGACATAAATAAACAGAGGAAACCATAGCTGGATAAGTAACTCATGAAGAAACAAATGAAATTCATGCCGGAGAAATTTACTGCAAAAGTGAAATCAATTTCAGCTATACTTCAAACTTGGAATCCACAAATGCAAATCGCAGGCAGTGGAAACTGTTTTCAGGGAAATTAAAGTCTGAAGTTGTTTTGGGAGAGCGGGGGGAAGCTGGGCTGCCCCAAGCTGAGCAAAGAAGAAAGACATTACTTGGCGCAGGAAGACGCCTGATGTGAATGGAAGGACAGAGCAGCCTAGCAGAGCAGACTGTGAAATAACTCTGAGTCTCTGTAAGGACAGCTGGAGAAGAAAAGGAAAGGAAGCGCATGACTCTAGTGTTTTTCCCAGAATAGGTTGCTCCGTAAATCTCACTGGAATAGGACTTTTAAAGAGGAAACTCAGCAGGCATGAGGCCCCCAAAACAGGCTGATGAGAAGCACCCAGAGAAAGGCAATACCATATGATTTCACTTATATATGGAATCTAAAGAACATAATTAATGAACAAACAAAATTGAAACAGACCTATAGACACAGAGAACAGATTGATGGTTGCCAGAGGGGAGGGGTGTTGGGAGGCTGAGTGAAGAGATTAAAAAGTACAAATCGGTAGTCAAAAAATAATCGTGGGGTTGTAATAACTATGTATGGAGTCATGTAAGTACTAGGAATTTCGGGGAGCACTTTGTAAAATATATGATTGTCTAGCCACTATGCTGTACACCTGAACCTAATATAAAATAATATTGAATGCAAACTGTACTTGAAAAGTAAAATTTAAAGTTCTTTTTTTAAAAAAAAGCACCCAAAAGATAAGCTTTATTCACATCTTATCCAGCCACACAACCTTCTCCTTCCCCATAATAACCAGAATGAGGATATTTAATCAGAATGATAGGCAAACAGAGATCCTCAAAGACAAATCTGAATAGACGTCCAACAATGACTAGATTTGTAAGAAAAAACACCTTAAAAAGGAAATCTCAAATGCAATAAGCAACTGATACTTGAAGAAGAAATTTTAAAGTGGAAACAAATGAAGAATTTAAAATATATATAATCAATATTCTCAGAGAAGTTTAGTAGTCTGTCACACCCATAAAACAATAATTGTCTGCAACAAGAAGGAAGCAGCCAGATTCATTGGAAACAAAAATAGTACCAACCAATAAAAACTCAATAGCTGGGTTAATTACTTTTGGAAGACAATTCTTCTCCTTTAGTCTCTTGTGTTTCTGCCATTTTGCAAAGTGAGGCACTGACATCCCTTATTTGACACCATCTTTTCAAGGATGTTTATTTAGTGAATTCCTTGGAAAATAGAGACAGTGTCTCCCTCCAGAGTGAGGCATGCTTACTACTCAGTGTAATGAAAATGTTTCCCTCTGGAGCAAAGGGCAGACATGCTTATAAAAAACCTCAGAATTGCTAAGCTCAGGGTTCCTCTTCTGTCACACAGCCCCCTGTTTGTGCAGATAAGGTCTGGCCTATTTTTATGTCCCTGTGGGAATTAGGATTCAAGAATCAACATAAATGCTGATATTATGGCTACTGTCATTGTATGAGTAATCAAGTCTCTTTGTCTCTGACCCAGGAGTCTCATGTCCTCATCCAATATCCATCAAGACTGTAAATAGAGAAAATTCTCAGGTCCTTCACAGTTCTTAATTTTTATAATAGAAATACTGAGAGCCTAAAATAGTTAACTGAAAGACGAAGTCAAGATATTCTCCCAGAATTTAGCCCCAAAATAAATATGGATTATGGGGAATAGTTAAGAAACTATCCAGAGACTCCAGTATGAAACTAGCCAGAGACTCCAATATGAAGTAGGAATCTGAGAGAACAGAGAGAATAGAGAGTAGATAACCAAGAAAAATAGAAAAAAAATTCTCAAACCTAAAGAAAGGTTTAACTTGAAAAGGCTATAGCATATCAATGAATTTCTCCAAAGATTGCTTAATGAAAAAGAGAAAAGGGGTCCTGCCTGATGTAGCTCAGTGGATTGAGCGTGGGCCTGTAAACCAAGGGGTCACCAGTTCGATTCCCAGCCAGGGCATATGCCTGAGTTGTGGGCCACCTCCCCAGATGGGGGTGTGTGAGAGGGAACCACACGTTGATGTTTCTCTCCCTCTCTTTCTCCTTCTCTTCCCCTCTCTCTAAAAATAAATAAATAAAATATTTTTTAAAAAGAGAGAGAGAAGGATGCACCTACAATGGTAAAAGCTGGCAGAAACCACCTTTACTGAGCAATCCATTATACTTAACTAACATCATTAATAATGGGACAAACTGATGCATGTGCTTTCTGACACAATACACCAAGAAGGACAAAATATCACTTCTATAATATTCTTGCCAAAAGGTTTACTCTTAATCTAGACATGTGGAAACCAGACAAATCCAAGTCGAAAGACATTCTATAAAACAACTGGCCTTGGCTCTTCCTTCAAAAATACTGATGATATGAAAGACAAAAAAAGACAAGGCTGTACTAAATAAAAGGAAAATAAAGAGAACAATTAAATGTAGTCCATTATTCTTAACTGGATCCCTTGATTGGAAAAAAACTGTAGCCCTGGATGGTGTGGCTCAGTGGATTGAGCACCGGCCTATGGACTGACAGGGTGCTAGTTCAATTCTGGTAAGGGCACATGCCTGGGCTGTGGGCCGGTCCCTGGTTGGGGGTGAATGGAACAATGTTTCTCTCCCTCTTCTTCTTCTTCCTTTCCCCTCTCTCTAAAAATAAATAAATAAAATATTTAAAAATATATATAAAGGATATTATTGGAACACATGAAAATTTTAATATAGACCATAAATATTCATATTGC
>VMDR010033259.1:0-11462 GCA_007922815.1 Macrotus californicus
ACCAATTAGCCTCTGATAAATTGGTTTCATTGTAAGTTATCTTGCTTAAAGTTGTAAAACCAATGGATGATGTTAAGTGAGGACTTACAGTTTAGCATAGATTCTTTTCAAAATATTTATTTTCTCAAGTAGATATGAGTTCTACAAAAATAGATATGCTCATATTTACATATTTATGTCATAATGTATTATCAGAGTTTCATCAGGAAAGAAGGTATTCTAGATATTTTAGGCAGGAAGAAGTTTAATGGGAATTTAATGCTTTACGAAACTGTTGAAACAGCAAAGGCCAGAGAAGGCTACCACTAAGAAGAGGTTTGTCACGAGACTCAAGCAATCAGAAAATTGCTACTGTAACCCAGGTGAGGAATTCCACTGAATTGTTGCCAATGGTCACAAATGTTTGTAGCACTAAGACAAGTGATAATAAGCAGAGGAACATCCAGAAGTTACTACAAAACTTCAGTTCTATCAATGCCTCTTCATCTGCTTGCTAATACTAGTAAATTAATAATATGGTTCCTACCCAGTAATATGCTAGAAATATCTACAACTGACTTACTGGACAGGAATAAAGTGCTGTTTTGTGGTATTTGCCAATTTCCTTAGTATAAATACTCTCACTATGGCTAATTTAAAGCTACTGAATACAGAGTCGGGAAGAGATGCACAAAGTTGGTTTCTTTGAGCTTGTGTGAGTCAGGTCAGCACACGTCTGCCTCTCTTCTGTCTTCCAAACGTTACAAAATGTACTTCATTGGTGAAACTTAACACAAATTTAGAATCTGCTATCAAAGAAGATTGGAAAATGTACAGCTCTCAGACCTCCAGACCCTGCAATACAGGGTAGAACAAAGAAGAGTCATCGAGTGTGCCGAGAACCAACACACATGAACGTCTAAGTCATGTAACAGACAGACTGAAGTTAGATGCCACTTCCCCTTTGCATGCAAATAATAAAAACAAGTTCTAGGTGATTTCGTCTGAATTATGGCTCAGTCTCCTAATGATGTTCAAGCTCTGTATGGCTCATTTGAAAATTAGGGTTTAAGCAGCCACAACACTAATTCTAGCTAACATTTTTCAAGTCATAATGACATGCTAGGTATTACCTACGGGTTTACATGCATTACTCCATTTAGTTTTTCCAACAATTTTATGTGATAAGTTTACTATTCTCTTAATTTTACAGAGGAGAAAGCTGAAAGTGTGTATGGCTAAGCAAATGCCCCAGATCACTGCTATTAAGTAGCAGGGTATTTCAAGCTCAAGTTGTCTGACTCCAAAGCTGTTGCACTTACTTCTCTAAAATAATCTACCTTAAAAACATGCCATATTTTAGGAATTCTTTCTGCTTCTCAGACCATGCTTTGTAGCAGGTGCCTCATAACATAGACTATGTCATAGATTCAACATGCTACATTATTTTTAGGGCCACATTGCATCTTAGCAATCATCTGATGATATTTGGAAATAAAGTAATAAGCATCTCTCTAAAAGGAAAAAATAGGTAATTTACAATTCAAACTAATTTGATTATGAAGTATCCCCTTTTCCTTTGTTTCCATCATTACTGCCTCAAAGTTTGGTCCCTTCCATTCCTCTGGTTTAGATGAATACCCCTATTTTTATTGGTGTCAGTGAGCTTAAAATACATGAAAGAGTAAACAATCGTATGCTTTTCAAGAGGAAAACTATGGTAGAGAAATAGGATCCAATCGCCCTTTTACTAAACATAAATATGCTGGATTAAAGGTGTTTCACGTTTCCAGGTAGAGGGATTGGTTTTAATGTGTAAGTTGTATATTTACACATTGCTTGGAATCACCTCTGTAATTTTTCTAAGTGCTTTGTCTTGCTTAATCTGGCAAAATACCACTCTATGCTCTTATTCCACACTCACATACCTTGCCTTCCCTTTTCTAGATTCTGTTGTGAAAGCAAGAAAATATCTCTCTTTTATTACAAAGCATTAAAAGATAATTTAGTCAGTGTGCTTTTTACTTGTATATTTCAAGTTCATTGCATGGTTGTATATTTGTCCAAACCAAAGCAGTTTGATTTCTTTTTTTTTCTATTTTTGTCCATCTTTAAAAATGAATAAATAAAAGTACATATTTGTGGAGGAGTGGCTGTCCTTTGAAGAGCGCTGGGCCTGCTTTCAGGGGCAGGTGCTGTCCCTGTGGGACACCATATCCAGTCTGGCCATGCTTTTGCCAAGGCACGCTGTCTGTGCCAGCTCACTGCATCGGACGCTTTCAGCGCTTGTCAAATACAAGAATGTAAGGTGTTTCTCAGCTATGTGCTATCTGGTTGAGGCCAGTTCAGAGTTTCAGATCCATGAAAACATAGCAAGATATGAGATCCCTGAGGTTTATATTTCTTCCACTAACTTCAACTTGATGATTAACCCAACTGTCCAGTAATAGGCTAAGAAAAAATTTTTGAGTGGGAATATTTTATGAAAAACAAAAATAACTTTGATTGCCTAATTAACCTATTTGCCAGGAGACATCCAGAATTTTAACAATCAGAGAGACTTTTCTCTTTGGACATTAGAACAGACAAGTTGTTCTCTTCTAAAGGGATTTCATTAAGATTTGCTGACTTTTTCTGGCATTTTCCATATCAGCTACAAGAAGTTTCCCAGCTATGTGCTATCAGGCTAGTTGATATTAAACCAGATTAATTAAATTGAATTTGACATTTGTATTATAAATTGTTACTGAAGGTGGAAGACAGCAAGTATGGACCATTGAGCAACAAAGCCACTAAGAACGACAAACCTCTTTCTAACGCTGGCAGAAATTAACCATCCCTAGTACAGATGACACCGACACAAATCCAGCTGAAATTAGTAAACACACAAAAAAATGCAGTAGGTTTAGTGACTGTAAATGCTGTCTCTCATCTTAGCACAAACTGCTATGTCTGGGAATAAATAAATGAGTACTTATCATTTCCTGAATTCTGATTTGGCCAGTGGCCAAGGAAGGATGAGCATAAAAATTAAAAGTTAGGGAAGGTGGCACTTGGTTCCAGATTGACCTGAATAACAATAGTAAGCTTAAAAGCCATCTCCCTGCTTTTACAGTTAGTTGTTATCTGTTTTCAGGAGCAAAAAAAAAAATCAAAGACAATAACAGGAAGTCAGTCTAAGGCTCAGAGAGAAACTTGCTTGGTTTGAGTCCTTCACACCATTACATTATCAAGAAAGCAGAGCTCACTTCTGCCAAACCCTAAAATGCATAAAATGGAAATAAAAAGGAAAGATGCCTTTGTCTCTCATTTATTTCTGTCTTAGGAAATGTTTCCAGTGCGTTTGCTTACTGTCTCACCCAGAGGCTTTGTGTGGCCACATTAAATAGGGCAGGTGCCACGCAGGGACAAACCTGAATGTGTGCTGGCTTGACCTATCTCTTAGCAAATCCAAGTGCATTTCATCTAATGAAACACCCTCATGAAGGGGACCACTGGTCTTTCAAGCCCAGAATTCCCTAATCATGTTAAGTCTGTTGGGAATATTGGGATAACTTCCTGAAGAAACCATTAAGTTTACTCTTGGTAGGGTCAGGAAAATACATAGGTTAAGAAAAATCTATCCCAGGCCATTGTCCTGGAAGCAATATAACTAATCACATTTTTATCCAGAGAGATTATGTTCCAATAACAGTCCTAAACAAGGAAATATAATGTTGCTACATATATGAAAGAAATACATAACTATTTAATAATTTCACTTAAAAATTAGGTGGCTGAAATTTGAAATAGATGATAATTTCTCTCACATGTATAACCACAAATCTATGCACCTGTTACACACAGGCACACACTGAAATACATGAACACCGTATTAACTGCTTGGGGCTGCTCTAACAACATACCATAAGCTTTAAAAAATAGAAATTTATTCTCTCACAGATATAAGAAGCTAGAGACTGAAAAATGAAGGTGTCTTACAGTTTTACCACGCCCCTGGAAGCTCCAGGAAATGGTCCTTCCTTGACTCTTTCTACCTCCTAGTGGTTGATTGCAATCTTTGGCCTTCTTTGGCTTATAAATGCATCACTACAATCTCTCTCTGCCACCACCTTCACATGGTGGCCTTCCCTCTGTGTGTCTCTGTCTATCTGTGCTCTCCTCTTCTTATAAGAACATAGTTAATATTGGATTTAAGATCGACCCCAATCCAGTACGAGCTTATCTTCACTTGATTATATCTGCAAAGACCCTATTTCCAAACAAGGTAGCTGGTCACAAGTGGCCATGAATTTTGGAGGGAAACTACCCAGTCTGCTACAGTTTGCCTCTAAGCCCTCAAATTTATGTCTTCCACTTGTACAAAATAGGCTTGGTCCATCCCTATATCCCCCAAAGTCTTAGTCCATTCTCACAGTAAGTCAAAATCTAAAAATCTCATCTAAATGCCACCAACTGAAAAAAGTTCCAAATTTCATCATCTGCATAAGGCATGGGAGAGACTGTCGGTATCGTCCATCCTAGAACAAAATCTCTCTCTGTTCACAGAACCATGAAACTAGAAAACAAGTTACCTGCTTCCAAAATACAATGATAAGACGGACATAGGACAGACATTCTCATTCTAAAAGGAAAAAAAAAAAAAAAACCAGAAGGAATAAAGGGATTTCACTACTCAGCAGGAAGAATTCCACTAGGCTTTCAAGATCTGCGAATAATCTTCTGTGGCTCCCTCCAAAATGGCTATCCCGCTTTCTGTGTCCTCCGCATCCATGGTCCTGCCTTTGGCGCCATTCTTCCTTCATTTTATTCCTTGCGTTCCTTTCACTCCAGGCTGGCAGTGTTTCAGCTGGCATAAAATTCTCAGAAACCTGTCAATCTTCAGATGATATCATGGGGATTCTCAGGATTAGACATGAAGGTTCTCCTTAGATCCTTCCTGGATAATCCCATCTCTATTCCTGCCTTTTGCTAAGATGGTTTTTGGTCTATGCATCATGCACCTGATCTCCTGAGGCAAAGCTTGTCCAGCTATACTCTTGGCTCTGTTTCCAGGATACCCTATCTGTACAAGCTGGAGATGTTCCTAATCATCAAGTTCGAGTTCATTTTTGCTTTTTTGATTTGTCTCTTTCCTCTCAAATTTTACTATAAGCAGTGAAGAGAAAAAAAGGCCATGCCTTGCACACTGTTTGAAAGTCTCCTCAGTGAAATACCCAGCTTTGTCACTTTTAAATTGTGTTTTCCACTCAGCAGCAGAGCAAAATCCAGCCCAGTTTCTACCGGTTCATGACAGGGATCACCTTTTCTCCAGTTTCCAACTGCATGCTCCTCATCTTCTAAGTTCTCACCAGAAGCACATTTAACATTCATATCGCTTTTTTTCCTTTTTTACAAAAATTTTATTCTTTTTTAAATTTTTTCTGTTTTTTTTTCTTTTTGTAACACTCCTATCTCCAGCAACATTTTGCATTTTGTTCATGACTGTAAATCTTTGAAAAAAATTCAGTTCAGATGACAGAGATTTTTCTACAGATGCATAGTTTCAGTTATATAGTAGAAATCAGCAGCAAAATAGGATTTGATTTCTAGGAATTCATTTTAGAGCTAAATGTGTTGGATTAACTTGGAAAGTAAGTGATCCTGCATCATGTTTTAGAGATGCCATCTTTATTCCAAAGCTCCTCATTCTTCCAAATGACAGTCTTTACTTCAGCTATTCATCTTTGGGGTTTTCTTTTCTGTATTCTAGCAACTAGGTCCCTTGTTCCCATAGACACTCTTACCTGAGTCCACTTTAAAGCAAAGTTAAAATTGTTTCTGAAATCTTACATGTTAGGCTTTAGTTTTTATTAAAAAAAAATTTTCCTTCAAGTTGTCCTTGTCCACTCGGGGTGCTATAACAAACTACCCCAGATTGGGTGGATTACAGACAATGGAAATATATTTCTCACAGTTCTGAAGGCCTTTCAGGTTCACAGACTTCTTGTTGTACCTGAACATGCTGAAAGGGGCAAAGGATCTTTGCAGGGTCTCTTTTATAAGAACACTAACCCCATTCAAGAGAGCTCCACCCTCATGACTTAAGTACTTCCCAAAGTCCCCACCTCCTAATACAGTCACATATGAGGCATTAGAATATCAATATATAAATTTTGAGGGGACATGAACATTTAGATAATAACACAAGATTTAGACAGGTGTGTTTGGTGGAAAAAAAATAGCTTCCCAAATAGATATTCACTTCCTAATACCTAGAACCTGTTAATATCATCTTGTATAGCAATAGATGTGATTAATTAGGAATCTAGAGAGGAGAAATTTTTTTCTCAATATATAAAAATTTATTTATTTTATTTTTTATTTTTTAAATATATTTTATTGATTATGCTATTACAGTTGTCCCATTCCCCCCCCTTTATTCCCCTCTGCCCTGTATATACCCTCCCACCTGCATTCCCCCCCTTTAGTTCATGTCCATGGGTCATCCATATAAGTTCTTTGGCTTCTCCATTTCCTATACTATTCTTAACCTCCCCCTGTCTATCTTCTACCTGCCGTTTATGCTTCTTATTCCCTGTACCTTTTCCCCCTTAGAGAGGAGAAACTTATCCCGGGTTAGCCCTAAATGCAATCGCATGGACCATACAAGAGAGAGGCAAAGGGATATTAAACACAGACACATACCAGAGACAGTGATGTGAGGGTGGAGCAGAGAGAGATGTACCACAAGCCAAGGAATGCTAAGAGCTTCAGAAACGGAAGAGGTGAAGAAAACATTCTCCTGCTATAACTTCTCCTACCTCTCCATTGTAGACTGCTGGCCTCCAGAATGGTGGGAGAGTAAATTTGATTTTTTAATCACCAAATTTGCAGTAATGTATTATAGCCATCACAGAAGTCTATATATAATGGGTGAACTTAGGGAACAAAAATATGATAGAAAAACAGTTATGAATGAATAGATCTCTTTCTGTTAATGCCCATCATTTATCAAGCACCCACCCGATAGGTGCCAGAGAATGAGTTACAAACTTTATGCACATACATCATCCTGACACAAAATACTAGAAATGTGAGTGTGACTGTACTCATTTTGCTGATGAGGAAACTGACCCACTCAAGGTTACACAAAGCAAGTAAACAGAAGTTCCAGGATTTAAACCCAGATGTAGTCAACTCCAAACTGTTTTCCACTCTTTCTGCAATACTATGCTGCACCCCACTCTTCTCGCTCCAGTCTCCCTATGCCATTGCCTAGCACACTTACAGCCAGGTTTGTTTAACTCTTGAACACATGCAAAATTTCCCTCCATAGGCCCAGGGGCCAAGCCATTGTTTTCCTGGCTTTTGTAGGAAATAAACATAAAAAGAATCCATAAGGCAACAGAGCTCAAATACCATAGACTGTAATCTTTTTTTTTTAATCTCTGGAATTCCTATATCCTGGCCTCAAGCAATCGAAATAGGTTGGTTTCTCCTCCAAACTAATTCTGATTTACCTGAGATTAGACAAATTGCCAGCAGTCTCTGGTTGCCAGAGCCAAAACTTTGGGTAAAAAGTGAATCTGAGATTCCTGGCCATGTTTCACTTACCTTGCCAAGCTCTCTCTTTTCTCCAGTCCTCTGCCTCTGCTCCCCCTACATGCTTACCATGGGTCTGTCTACCCTTGATCCACTCTATCTTAAGCCACAGTATGTTTCCTGAAACAAGGGACTGCTAATAAAATCTCATTCTCTTTAAGATTTATATATGTTCACACACATACAACTTCAGCAGGTATTTATTTCTTGAGGCACAAAAACACAGGTGTGCAGAAACAGAAACTTCTTTATTTTTTATAGTTAAAACGAACCTAGTCCTTAAGTCCACATTTCTACTAATTATAGAAAAGAGATTCTTCTATTTTCTTTTTCCATTTTTCTTTCCTTATTTTCTTCCTTCCTTCCTTCCTTTCTTTCTTTCCTTCTTTCTTTTCTTAATTTCTTCTTTCTTTCTTCCTTTTTTCCTTTTCTTATTTTCTTTCATCCTTTCTTTCTTTCTCTTCCTTTCCTTCTTTCTTTCTATTTATTTACTTAGACTGCAGCTAAAAGGGATCCTTCTGTTTTCAAACTGGGCCCCTTAGAAATTGTTCCTATCCCCCTACCCTGCTACCCCCAACTGTTCTCCTTGGTCCTAGGAGAGAGGTAAATTCTCAAGGCTTATGCATGATCCTGGCTTGGGGGTAGGGGTTTTTGGCCTGAGAGCCACCCTCTGTCCTAGGCCTCATCTTCCTGTCTTAGGTGTTAGCCTCTTTCTGTTACTTCCAAAATTGGTGTTTCCAGAGGGTGGTGGGACTCTGTCTCCAGGTCAAGCGTCTGTCAAGTTCTTCTGGGGAGCTCTGCTGTCTTGCTGCCCCCTCAGCACTTGCTGCCGCTGCTGATTCTTTGAGGCTCCCTTGCCCAGCTCTCTACAATAGGACCCACCCACTCAGCACCCTGCTGACTCTCAGGCAGACAGATGGATCACAGTTCTCAACTATTCCCTCACACAGACTGTGTACAGGATTTCCTAGTTGTATCCAAGGACGAAGGGATTTGAGGGTCAGGTGGTGGAAAGAGGTAACTCAGAACCTCTCTGAAGCATCATTCCATCACCTTCATCTATCAAGGCAGCCCCACATGAATATAAACCCTGGAAAGTGTTTCCTTCCAGAATTTCAGAGAGGAAGCAGGCACCAGCCTCTCCTTTTTCCAAAAACTTTAGCCCGTCTCGGGGGCCTGGTCCCCTATGCCAGGCTTTCATTGCAAGACAAGGAGCAGGACCCTGCCCAGCATTCACACTCGTGGCTCTCCTTTAAAATCTCCCCTGAGTTTCTCCATCAATTAAACCTAACTAGGGTTCAAAAGTCCTTAATCTCTAGGTGGAAAAAAAAACTTACCCTAAGGCACTTTGATTCCTGCATAGTGCCTGGTTTATAATACAAACTCAGTATTTCCATTCACTGCATTTTTTCTTTGTTTTACCAACTAAAATTTTTGAATTTCAATGAAATTCTTTTTCTCCCAAGGGGCTCATAAAAGTATTGTGGTTTTTAGAGTATTGTATCTACTGTGGACTTCCAAAAAGAGATGAAATTTGGAGCCAACTGAGGACAACTTTGTCCCACTAGCTAGATCTGCCTTCCTTTGGAAGCAGCAAATGCCACCGTTTCGATGGGTGAAGTGCCTTGGCTGATAATTAGGAATTACTGGAAACGAAAGATGTGTGTGTCAGTTAGTATTTCAAAGCCACTATTTTCAACATTATGTAAATATTGTACACGAGGTTTATGACATAGTTTATAACTTTATATAATACCATTGTTTTAATGGTGCTTTTTGTCCATTTTGAATAAAATGTGCTTAAATGTCTTTATTTTGTTTAGGTTTGAAATCACAGCAATTCCTGTATTTGTTCATTTTGATTTCAAAGACACACAAAGTAGTTTATGCATTTAGAATCTGATGTAAAATGAAATTTCAAAACAAGCAAAATAGAGACAGACTCATAGATAGAGAGCAAGATGACAACTATGGGGGGAATTAGGGGTGGATTGATTAAGCAAAAAGGAAAAAGGACTCATGGACAAGAGGGTGGTGATTGCTGGGGGCGGGGAGTATAAGAGCATTCAATGGTAATGGAAAAAACACAATAAAAATAATAAAATATTGAAGACTAAAATAACAAACTAGTAATACTATTCAAAAAGGGCATATGTATATTGCAGATTAATTTTTTATTTTCATATGTCACATTCTTGTTGAAATATTGTAAAATCAATATTTGAGAAAAAACTAGTTACTCTCAGCACCATTATCCTATGTGGTTAGAGGATGTGCTATAAGTTACTAAACTAACTCCATATTCCTAGTTAGCATTAGTTAACATTAGTTTTTCTAATTATACATGGTTTTGAATGATGACACAATAAATGACTTTGCCTGCCTATATGTTTTCTTTATCAGGTTACTTACTGGGGGTCAAATACCAAGATTTTGATTCCGGAGTCACCCGGTAGAGCTGGATGCAGTGCCTGTGTCTCCACAGGCACAAGCTTTACCCCAGCACGTTTCCTCGATGAGCTCAGTGCCCTAGGATACCTGCAGGGTTTTTAATGAAGTTCAGGTAACTGCAATAAAATATATATATATATAAGTAGGTAATACTTTTCTTTTTAACAAGAAAGTGAACTTCTACCTTTTTTTATTTTCAGTTTACATAATATATCACAAAACAGCCTCGAAGCTGAATTGATCTAAACTCAGTAACCTCTAATGCTATCCACAACTATTTTTTCCCAGCAGTTTCAGGTTGAAGTGAACTTACTGAAACATAGTATGGGTCAAAGTAGGATGTGAGATAACTTTTACAGGCGGCCTCATGGACAGGTAAAACATTAAGTGAGAATAAGTATACCTTACAGTAGGTAATAAAATTATAAAATGAGATTATTCATATAGTGTATTCTATTCAACTTGTATCATTGTAGTAAATATTAGACCTGAATAATGAAGGAAAGTACTGATAAGTTCTGTGTGTGTTATCTTCAAATAGACTTCTAAAAATTTGAAATTTAACCTTTTATATAAACACGAGGCTTTTCTAGAACTTTCAGAATGTATTTCATATTAACTGCACTAAGCAAACTATTTTCATATATATCTGAACCCATTAACATGAAGTAAAACCCAATGTCACAATCTCATTGACACTATTATTTCAGAAATGTAGACATTGGTTTGCAAAGGTTTTTATGAAGAACAAAATAAGGTAAAACAAAGTTATTAAGTTATTACAAATGTGATACATGTCCTTAGCTGAGAGACACCAAAATAAGTAAACCATGTGAAGGAGGTGTCTTATTTTGTGCCAAGTACAATAAGTTCTAGGGGCTTTACAAAACTGGGTCAACACCTGAGCTCTGCTACCAAGGACGAGACATCGCATCTCTGCGGGCTGTAGTATGGATGTCGGCAATATTAGGAAAGGAGCATACAGGCTGACTGGTGAGACCTTTACCAGACTTGTAATGCTACGGAAAAAGCATCAAGAGCAGCTCAACTTCAGCAGGAAAGAGTTCAGCGACAGTAACCAATATAATAAATTATAACTGTAATTACAAGTCAAATGAGCAATATACAGAGATATCCCTACATTTCTCTCTTAAAGTATGGTCTGTGTCAGGTGTACTCAAACACTCAGTATTGCAAATATGTATCATGTTTTCCTACTTAATGATCTGCAGAATAGAGAGTGCTATTACTACATAGCACATTCACTAACTTATGGGCCTCTAGGAGTTTTCTTTAATCATTCCCAAGAAAAAAGGTTTAGTGACAAAAAATAAAGTTAAAAATCAATTGCAAAATCAAAAGATCACATTATTTGTTTTGCTCATCCTTTTTGCTCCATTTCTAGTTCCGCCTCCTTTGTAAAACCTTTTCTAATGTTTCCAGCTTAC
>VMDR010033260.1:0-11424 GCA_007922815.1 Macrotus californicus
CCTGCTTGGTCAGGAGTTAAAAGTGTTCTGTGTTTTAATTTAAAATACACTATGTATGCTCTGAAACCTGGAATCTCTTGTTTTGAGTACTTTAGAAAGAAAAATCATAAAGCATGAACTGAAGCGGGGTGGGGGATGGGGTCAGAGATCCTGAAAAGGGAAAGAGAAGAAAGTGGAGTGTATTTGCAATTACCACCACTTATGGAATAAGATATTAAGTAGGTTATGGGCATCAAGAATAAATTAATGTGGATTTTAAAGTTATCAAAGCTACTGATGCTTTATCATTGCATGAATATTACTTTCACTTTGGCCATGGTTCCAGTAATACAGTTCCTAGCATGTGCTAGGAACTATATCTGCAAGAAAAGTATCAGAATCCCTGTTTTAAAGATGATGAAATTAAGGTTAAGTTATAGTAATTTGCTCAAAAATATAATCAGTCTTTAAGTACAGATCTGTCTGAACTTAAGGGAAGTGTGAGTAAAAACTAGACACACTTTCAGGTAGTCCAACATCATTCAGCCTGTGTTTTTTTCACCCATGACCTACACCCACCAGAAAAGATTTGCAGAGTTTTACTTTCTGTTGTTTGGATAAAATGAAAACAATGGTCAGATGAATGTGCTTGTCAACATACGTAAGCCTTTTCTGGAAATGCTAATGTGGTTCCAGACAGACGTCCCTCACTCCCTGGGCTCCTGGTCCCTGTGGCACTTCCCCACTTTGCTGCCCTTTCAGCTCTGGCTGAGAACCATCTGCATAGCCAATGGTCAGTCCTTCCATTACACTTATTCAGGTTTATTTACTTGGGCATTGCTAATACACATCTTACTAAAGTCTAAAAAAAAGTCTGCCTTCTAAAATTAAGTGTGTGTGTGCTGCTTAGTTTTATAGCAAATCAAACCGAATCTGAGTACAGCAGAAGGTGGATATAAGAGACATCCATGCTCGTGGTGGATCTGCATGAGGAAAAACTGTGTGAGCACAGGAAAAAGGGAGTGTGGGGTTGGAGACTCAACTGATCATTTACTACGTGTGTAAGAGCACAGTTCAGAAGCTTGAGTGCCTAGATCCAAATCCCGTCTCATCCAGCCAGCAACGGGGGTCGTCTGGTAGGTACCTCACCTCTCTGAGTCTCAGATTTATAAAATATAAACCAGGGATAATGATAGCATCAGCCTAAGGAGGATTAAGTTAAATGAGATAATTAAGGGTTAGTTCTTAGAACAAAGCTCGGCACATATTGTAAGTTTTCAATGAGTGGTAGTTATTATGGTTGTTATTGTGGTTGCTATTACTGTGGTAAATATTATTATCAGTCTCAAGTCTTTCATGAAAGCAAAAAAAAAGTATTAAAGCAGTTATTGCTCAAAACAGATTATTATATTTAACTGGTTATGTTAGTTTTTTGAAAAGACAGCTTCATGAAAGAGTGAAATAACTTGTTCAAACAATGGGGCTAAATGGTAAACCTGATAACCACAATGAGCCCTAAAGAGTGCTCATTTCCCCTGGGTGACCAAGTCTTCAAGTCTCTGCTGTCTCACTGGACGCAAGTCACTCGTGAATCAGCTGGCCATTTTTGCACGTTAAGTACAAACAACTACTGTCGAGTTCAGCCCACTTACTTCTAAATCCCAGCTGCAGTGAAGCTCACTTTCCTCATCTATAAAATGGGACTAGTAGTAATAACTACCTTGAAAGATGGCTGAAATGATTCAATGCATAATGTCACGGAGTAACAAAAGCTGACACTTCCTGGCCCCTTATATTATGCCACACATGGAGCCAGGCACTTTTGTGTATTAACAGATTTAATCTTCACCACTACTCTGTGTGGCACAAGCTGTTTGAATACCTACTTTTGTAATCACTAAATGGTTATTTGAACTAGTGTCTTCACTGTGCTTGGCTTTGGTTTTCACAGACAAAGCCTTCTGAAGGCTCTTCTTCCGGGAGTCACCAAGGTCTGCACATTATCTGCCCAGGTTCCCCACTGCCTGTCCTGCCCGAAGGGCTCCAGGCTGAGTGTGGGAGAATTTACCAGAGAGAAAAACCATTTAGTTTTACCTGGGTGACAGCAATTATGCAGAATGACAAAAGGAGCAGTTAAGTTACAAGTTAAGGATGATAATTCACTCTCCCCAGGGACTGTCACTCAGAAAGCCTCCGGAAGAAATTAGAGCAAAACAATGGCAGACTCTATTGTTAACAGTCATGTCCCCGTAATGCCCTGACATTCTGAAACAATAACACCCAAAATGCAGTCTGCTGTCCCTCGAGAGCTCGCCAAGCACATATGATATATCTCAAGCTGTCACTCCCTGCGGGCTCACCACGGAACGGTCCTTAGGCCATCCCTGTTTGCTGTGGCTCCAAAGGACTCTCCAAATTACTTACTTGCAATCAGAGCTCACCAACAGCTTTTAAAACACATGAACCAAAGTGTGGGAGAGACTGGATATTACAATATGGATTTCCTCAACATCGATATGACAGTGGCAGCAGGGAGGGGTTAACATTTTGATGCAAGATATTTGCCAAGACAAGTTGTGACTGTTACTACTTTTGCACACTAGAAAGCATTTTGAAAGAAATTACCAAATAAATAAAAATACACTGTGAATGCCCAAATCTCCAGGAGTTAGAATATCGCACTGATTTCTAATCCATACCTATTGATTGAATATCTTCAATTCACTTGGCTATTCACAATAGTCTTAAAGATAGCATTATGTTAGTTCATGTAAGTTGATATTTATGGCTTGAAATCTATAGGAATGCATAGCTTAAGAGAGCCAAACAGTTTTTGAGGGTTTGTTATGGCCTAATATATGCCAAAACATACAGTCATACATACTATATTAATATAAAGTAATAAGATCATGGAGCAAGTTTGCTTGAGTTCAAACCTCTGTTCTTCCACTTCTTGCTATAAAATTTTTGACAAAAAGTCTCTTATACTTGTATGCCTCAGTTTCTGAAACTGTAAAATAGGCATAAAAGTTGTCCCTAATTGTATGATTGTTATTTAAATGAGTGAATACAGGCCCAGTACTTCAAACAGTGTCCAGTATATGGGGGAACTGCTGGATAAACATGAGCCCTTACTATGCTTTATTCAGACATTCAACAGCTCATTTACTCATGTGGTCAGTTTTACACCCACTCTATTGATAATGAAACAGGTGCCTAGGGAAACTCCATAAACTGCTGTGGAAGAACTATAGAATCTGGACCCAAGTTGTGTGCTTCTGACCAAATGATTCTATTTTTCCGAGAGCAGGAGCTTCTGGGGAAGAGTCAGAACTGAGGTCAAACCCCTCACTCTGTAGCTTACTAGCTATATGACCCTGGGAAAATCATCAGAATTCTGTTAAACTTAGTTTCCTCTCCTGTAAAATGAGGATAATCAAAACAGCTAATTCACAGGAGAGAAGGATTTGAAGAGATTTTTATGACAAGAGACGATCAGAGGTCTCATCTCATATAAGCTATTTTTTGTCATTCACAATCAAGAGAGCTCTGTTTGTAGGTTACCTGGGAATGTTGACATAATACCATGTTTTTTGAAGGGAAGCATGAGAAAGATTCATAGGGGAAATTTTGCATAACATTTTCGTTTTCCACAGAGTTTCTTCCCCAAGAAGTATGAATATTAGTCAAAGGATTCATTAGACTATGTAAAATTTAATTTTGAAAATCTGCATGACCCCAAAATATTAGGCTTAGTGATAATTTTGATAGAGTAAGCTTCAAACTCCAAAGGCTGGAAGGATGGGAGAATTTGGCTTTTAAGAATGTATCCCATCCCCAAGGAACGTAGGCAGTTGTCCACTCAAAAGTCAGTGTTCTGAACAATATATCTTTATTGAACAGCTGGAGGAAGCAGTGTGGGTGAGAAGACTAGTCCAGTAGTAGGAGTTCAGACTGAGGCATGAAAGAGGACTAGAGGAGACCAATCTCCAACAAGGAATAGAACAAATGAAATCTTTTCAAAAGAGATGCCTTATATGGTCTATACCTGAACTGGACTGAAGAGGGAGGTGGAAGAAGAAACACAGACACCTAAGACTCAGGGTGCGGCCAGGACACACTGCATTTGACTGTAACTCATCCCAAGCATGGCCATAAAAGTACAGTGGGGGAAAGGAAGAAGGGTAGATGAGAGCTCAGGAGTGTGGCCCTGCAAGGTTGGACTTGGTGCTCATTTCTTTGTCCCCAGAATGTTTGTGTCCTCTAGTGTCTATGGTGTTAACTACAGAGCATCTGTCTCTCTTTCTCATCCACCAGACTAGAGGTTCTTGTATAAAAGGCCCAGATTCTTGATCACAGGTCATCTATGAAAAGCATGGTCCTAGAACATAGTAAGTGCCAGTAAATATTTTTGAAAAAGTTATCAAGATAGAATGATGACATTTATTACATACGCTATGTCCCTGTCAAGTTCAGGCAAAGAATGATCCGGGCCTAAACTTACAGACTGAAGTTTAGAGAAATCAGAGTGTGGAGACCCAGGTAAAGTGAAAAGCCTGTAGGCCAGGAACTCTTAGCAGAAGTACCTGAGGAACTTTATGAAAAACATGTAATTCCACCAATCCAAACTCAATATTAGACTATACCACTTGGAGAGCAAAGTACAGGAATAGGCATCCATTCGTTCATTCATTCAATAAGTATCCACTACTATCTCCTATGTGTGAAGGGCTTCCCTAGCTGATGGATTCGGATGGGAAACAATATAGATCCAAGCTCTTCTTTAAAGCTACTTATAGCCTACAATTGGCTCTGATATCAAGCCAAACATTACATTAAAAATTACTTAATCACAATGTGATGGTTGCCTCACAGAAGAAGAGTAGGGTGTAGTCTGCCATAGACAAGGCACAGGGAGGTATAAGGTAGTTTGAGGGGCAGCTCCTCGAGAAGATTCCGCTATGTCTCCCAGTGAAAACCATGGCTTCAGCTCTTTCTTTCAGCTCAAATTTCTGTTTCTTTTTCCTGCATTAAGTTCACTTACTTGAAGACATCTTTACATTACTTCTCACAGTGGACTGAAGGCTCACCGAGTCTCACTGAGTCTTATGAGTCAGGGAAACAAAGAAAATATTGAGCTGTGGTTGAATTTCACAACAATGGTGAAGCAGTTAAGTCAGTATAAACATGCCAGCTTCCATGGTCACTTAAACCCAAGCCTCCCAAACATTAATCTGAACAAGTTTCGATGACACTCTACCCCACCTCCAGCCTAGAAGCTGCAATTCACTTTTACCATCTGTGTGACAAGTGGCATGGAAAACTCAGAAAAGACATGTCAACTTCTAGTGCTAGCTTACTTCGAATGTTGTGGCCATAATAAATTGCAGCCGATGTAAATGACCTTATTTTTCATATTTTCCTATCCCATTATTTTATATCATTAATGTGATTAATATTCAGAGCTTCTGGTGATGTCAGTGAATATTCTGGATTGGGTTTCATTCAAACCCATGATAAAACTGGGGTTTTGCATACTTGAGAAAGGTAAAAACTAATCCTAATTTAAAAGAAATTGTAACTGATGGACTCAGTGCGACTATATATTAAAAAAAAATAAGTCATCTTAATTACAGGGTATAAAATTTAATCTCTTCTGAATACATGGCGGGCGTGGGGGACATTCTGGGTTTGCTGTTATGGGCGGGTTCAGAGTAAACATTCCGAGTATTCATGAATCCTGAATGCAGGGACTCTCCCTCGCAGGCTTGTATTTCTGCGTAGGTGTTCATTTTGACTCAGAGGCCACATGTGGGAGGCAGAGTGGAAAGAGAAGCTCGAATATTTATTTCCCATTTGGGGACGTTTTGAGCTGAAGAGATCAGAGATATGAAAATCCCTTCTCCAGTTGAGGAATCTCTAAAATGTTCAATGCAGTAATCTTTATATTGTTTCCCACTTTCCCACTTTCCTTGTCATGCATTCCAGAGGCTTCTGCTACTGACACCGCTGACGTCAGCAAAGTTTGCCTTCCACGTCCCACAACTTCGGCTCCATCCCTGCATGTCTCTGCGTCGGAGCCCTGTGCTCTAGCGATAATGCGAAGCACTCTCGTGCCATTATCTCTAGGCATTTTGCAGGGCATAGTATTTTTTTAAAGACAAAGCTATTTGTTACTTCTATAATACCCTCTTTTTCTTTGGAGTAAACCACCAATTCTTTTCACTGATGGCAAAATGAGCCCTTATACAGATTTCTCTGGGTCTGTTGTCTTAGTCTCCTTATACACAGAGAGATGAACAAAATGGCAAGTTCTGAATCAGCATGCTCTGGTCTGAGGAGCACCAAATTGGATCTGAATCCTGGCTTTGCTTTCTGATGACCTTGAGCCTGTGAAAGTCAGGCAAGGAATTACATATGAGGACCTAACCGGTCACTTCTAGATCTATTTCTAAATCTCTAAAATCTCGAATTTAATTATTACTCTAGGAGCATATGTATCATAATTTCTAAGATACTCTCCAAAATAATCAACAATGTAATAGATGTGTGTGTTCATGTTTATTTCAAAATCAAGACAGTAATGCCATCCCCTTTACTCAGGCGACGGAATGAGATCAGAATAACACAGCCATACGCTTTGTCCAACTGTTCAACAACACTTCGGAGACACAGCTCCCTGAATTTTAAAACAAAGGGAGAACGTCTTTCTTCGGTGACTTTTGTGAAATTTAAACAGAATAATGTATGTGGAAATGCCTAGCATGAGATCTGACACATAGGGGTCAGAAAACAAATGATAGCAATTCTTACTATTATTGACACAAAGCTTTGTTCTTTTCAAAGCTCATTTATATACATTATTTCATGCTACCAGACTAAGTTAATGCTGCCAAGAAATTTCATTTAAAAAAATATCCCAGGGTCAGTGACATTATAAAATCCCATCCTGAAACGAAGAGACTGTCAGCTGATCCTAACTTGTAGCAATAAACTCTTTCAATCTTTGTTTCCTTCATTCAAATATCTCCTTGACCCAATAGCCTTGCAGCAAGTCTGTCATATTTTATTTATGCAGTCATTAATATGGCAAATATTTATCAAGTAGCAACTATGTGCCTGGATCTTATTTTGTCAGAAGATAGATTCTGGTATTAAAAAAGGATCAGGGAAACAAAGATTGTTAAGGTATACAGCAAAGTGCTTAGTGGTGAGCTGATTAAAAAAAAAAAGGAAAAGGGTTTAGGTAATTAATTGTTGATATAAAATTACTAAAACTAAAAAATAATCAGTGAGTAACTATAATAGTAGCGCATTAGATTTCTACAGTGCAGTAAGATTTGCAAAGCTTTTTATTTTTTTCAAAAGATGTCTTGGACCCACCCACTTTGCTCCAAATCTCCTCAAATCACCCACATTCGAGCCATCTTTATTTCCAGCCCAGACTCTTCACAGCAGCCTCCACCCTGAGCCCTGTTTCCATGTTTTCACATGGCAGCCAAAATTATCCTTAAAAGTGAAAATTTGATCATTGTACTTTCTATTTCGAATCTTCAAATGCCTCCCAATAAGTCTCTCCAACATAGTATTTAACAGCAGCTCCCAGCCCTACTATTCAAGAGGGAGCAAACTGGGCTCCTTCTGGAGCAGGCAGAGCTGGTTCCTGCCTCAGGGACTTACACACCCTTCACTGTGCTGAAGCCTGCTTTCCTCTTCTTGGGGCTGGCTCTCTCACTCCTTCGGAGGTTGCCCTCTCTCCCTATCACTGCCACACTATGTAACTTCTGTGTGTGTTCTTCCCCTCTGGCTCCTTATCATTACTTATGAAGGTGTTGTCTATCTATGTACTTGTATGTGGTTTTCAGCTTCTCCATGAGAATGTAACTCCTCCATGAAGCAAGGGATCTTGCTTTCTCATTTATTCCTGTCGTACAAGGAAACCACCTCAGAGAGCTTATGACTGAAGCAAGTGAGGGGGATTAGAAATAGTATCCAGGATGAATATTAGGTCTCTTCATTATTATTTGTGTTTTATTACATTTCATGGCTGGAGAATTTGTGCAGATAAAACATCGGCCCCTTGTCTCAAGGAGTCTGAAACTAGTTCTTAAAAGAAGATATTATTATCTCAGCAGTAGTTAACTCTCCCGGAGTTAAACTGCAAGACAACAAGAATACAATAATGTAACAAAACTGGCTTGTGATTGTGTGCCAAAATAATCAGAGACACTAAGTGCTCTGATTTTGCATGGAGAGTTTAAACCAACATGTTACAAGAGAGCTTAAATCAGTATGTCACAAGAAGTACAAGAAGTGTCTTTTTTTTTAATCTCCAGTAAACACTGTCTATTGTTCTCTTACTTCATGTTGCTTGGCTCTGTGGTTACTTGATTCTTCTGTTTGTTGAGCTGAATGTCAGATCTCAGCATCTCCTAAAATTGTTATATTTCACTTATTTATTTTGTAAATTAAAGTTATTTCAAATCGATTCTATCTTGACCATTTTAAACAGTGTTCCAAAATCTCTTGAAATAAATGGAGATACAAACCGGTGATATTCTCAAATCAGCATTATGGTGTGGGAAGCAGGCCGTAGCCAAAGTGCCACCATCTATTTGATAAAAATCTTCCTTTGGGGGAGACTCAAATAATGTAGTTTAGATGACATGTTTATCACATTTTTCATAGCATTGCATGTTATCATTAAAAAGTATCCTGAACATTCAATTAATCCTAAAATTAATTTAAAACTGTTCCATAAATTTTATTTATAATCCCTTCCCGTCCCCCTTTTTTTATGCAAACAAAGCTATCAAATCACTCCCCTATGGGGCTGAGTCTTTGTTTTAAAAATGTGTTGAGAGGCCTTGAATCTTTGACCAGATATATGAGAGTAAAAAACCAGACCGCTGTCTTCCTGATATGTATGAGGTCTGTCCAGAAAGTATCCAGCCATGTGTTATGAAGCATAACAGCATTTATTGAAGAAGATACAAGATACAAGAAATAGTGTACCTAGGACAATGATGCATCAGGCCCCTTTGAAGTAGGAACCTTGGGATTTCACACAGTTCTCCCAGCATCTCTTCCACTGTTCAAAACACTCTGCAAAATCCTTTGTTGGAATTGCCATCAGCTACCTCCTTAAAGTCACTAATGGTCCTTCATCTATATTCCTTAATCTCACTAATGGTCTGAAATCTCTTCCCTTTCAAAGGTGATTTCAGTTTTGGGAAAAGCCAGAAGTTGCAGGGCACCAAATCTGGGCTGTAAGGGTCACCTGGGTGATTTGATGTTTTGCCAAAAATCTCTGCACAAGATGTGATGCGTGAGTGGGCACGTTGTTGTGATGAAGCTGCCAATCACCAGTTGCCCATAGCTGTGGGTGTTTTCAGTTCTTTTCATTGTATTGCATCTCTCAGCTGCCAAAAAAACTTTGAGGTAGGTAGGACTCCTTATCAATTGTTTGGCCTGCAGGGGTGTATTCATGATGGACAACACCTTCCTCATCAAAAAAGCTGTTAACATGGTCTTGATCTTGCTGTGACTTTGCTGAGCCTTCTTCAGGCATGGAGAACCAGGCGACTTCTGTTGGGATGACTGGGCTTTCATTTCAGGTCATGGCTGTAGACCCACAATTCATCTCCAGTTTTGACCTTCTTGAGGAAATTTGGTTCAATCGGTAGCCTTTTGAGTCAAGTCATTGGCGACTGCAGAACAATGTTCCTTCTGCTCTGGTAGCAGGAGCCGTGAAACAAATTTTGCCATGACACGTTTCATGCCAAGATCCTGCAACAAAATCTCAGACACAGTAGTGTTTGCAATCCCCAGATCAGCTTCTGGTTCTCACACACTGCCAGTCACTGATCTTCATTGATTGTAGCCCATACACGTTCAACATTCTCAGGGGTTCTCCTTATTGCAGGCCTTCAAAAACATGGATCACTTTCAATGGATTCTCGACCATCTTTGAAGCATTACACTTTTATTTGCGCTACACTTATTACATTGTTCCAAAAGCCTTCTGAGTCATCTGAATAGTTTCTGTGGAGGAATGTTCAAGCTTCACACAAAATGTGATGCAGATTCATTGCTCTACTTGCTCAGTCGTTTTGAATGTGACGGCCACACAGTGCACGTGCTCACTCCATGGAGTCTACCGCCCCCACTGACTAGTGCAGTGAAGTCATCATTGTTCACACATGCACATTCCAGTCCACTCTTCTTGGCTGCCAGGTTACAGCAATGTTGTGTAAACTGTTCTCCTTATATTAACAGTGGCTGGATTTTTTCTGGACGGAACTTATACATTCATTCTCCTCATTATATACAAGTTGGGACCATTGTTACCAAGAGGCACATTTGGGAGACAAAATTGATCAACATAATGGCCTTCTTATATGAAGTGTCTTCCTCCTGGACCTCTACTCTGTCTTTACCATCCTGGTTCCATACAAACCTGCAATTTCACCCCATAAAAGTACCCTGCTCCAGTCAAGCAAGATAAAGAATGCAACACATCACATAGAAAGTGCCAAGTGCCACTTGTCTCCAAAGAGGTGTACAAGGTGGGGAAATTTTTCCTATAAAGGAGCAAATAGTAAGTATTTCAAATTTTGCAGGCCATTTGCTTGACTAACCTACTGAAAGTTGGCATTGTAATGTGAATGTAGCATGTCTTAGGCACAAAAACACAAATGTTTTCTTATTCATTCCATAATGAAATTATGTCAAATATGTCTTATAGAATTCATAACATGTAATATAGAAAAACAAAATGTGCTAAAAATGCACTGATTAGACAGGAAGAAATTTAGACCTTAGAAGATAGCGTATTTCTATAAACTATCTCTACATGTTACTGACAGATTAGAGAATAAAAGTAAACACAGATAATTTAAATAAAATAACTTATAAATATGTTTTAATAAATGCTTGTAAATTTCTGAATCTAAATAAATACATGTATCCAAAAACTATATCAAACATATGCAAATGTTAGTAATAATTACTTTTTTATTTCATCAAAATTATGAAAATTCAGTGCTTATTATGTTCATTAAGTTCTGTTCAGTTTTGACTATCATTCAATTTTATCATTACAACTACCTAGTGTGGAATACACTATTATTGTCTTGTATGACATACCCAGTGTCACAGAGCCAGTAAGTTTCGCAGCCATGTGACTCCAAAGTTTATTACCTATCACAGTCTCGTCATAAGATTTGCATGAAGTTACACATATAAAGGCTGACTTAAAGTGTCAAATCAAGTAGCTTACTTTTGTGATTAAATGCAGGAGGAGAATATGTGACATTCTCATTCAAGCCAAAATACAGCTAAAATGAGCATAAAATCAATATTTTTTAAATGGTAGAAAATATTTTAAAGTTAAAAACAATTAGTGCATTAAATTTTAATATTATTAAAAAAAACTACCTAATG
>VMDR010033261.1:0-11419 GCA_007922815.1 Macrotus californicus
GGATTTTAGCATGTATTTTGTGGGGATACAATTCAGCCCACCCTGGTTTGCTCCATGACGCTGCACTTCTTTGAACTTTGTATTTCTCATGTATACAACAAGAATGCCAGTATCTAATTGGGGGGCTAGTGTGAACAATGGTTGAGCTAATGCATGTAAAGTATTTATCACAGTGCCTGTCTCATAGATACTACTCAATAAGTGGCATCTGTATTTGCTGAGAAACTTTCTCCTTTAAAAATGATCTGTAAGCTAATCTCTATTCTAAGTGCACCAAGGAAACTTGCCATTTAAAGAAACCCTGTGTCAGATCCCTTGTGAAACAAAGTAAAGAGTTGTCCCTAATTTATGTTTTTATTCCAATTTCTGTATGTCGAGTCTCTTTATGCTAGGAAACATGGACCATCATAAAACAAACTAAACTACAAACTCAAAAGGTTGGTTTACCCAGGGGTGCTAATCTACATGTGATGTCCATTCAGACTGAGCTTGTAGAGAAATCCACCGAAGATCCCTTCCATCCCCCTTTAAGGGGAGGAGCCACAGTGCTCAGGACAGCAGGTGCTTCTAAGAACAGCCCTGCCAATCTGTTGCTTCCAGCTGTCCAGCTGCTTATTAGAAGGAGAGCAAGAGATTGGAGGCTGAAATCAGTCCCTGTTTGCAAATTCAGATCCTCAGCCCAGCACTCTGCCCACCGCCAGGTTTGTTGCTGGCAGCGTTAGTGTCTTGAAGTTGGCCTCAGCAGCCCCGGAGTGGTCTGTGACAGCACCGACCATGGTGCCAGACATATGTGTGCAACTGGGTGATGTTTAGGCACACTCCAGTACAGAGGAGGCAGAAATGCTTAATGGGAGAGAAACCCAGAGCTTCATTGAGAAGCAGGATGAGCACAGTAAAGCTGTTGTCTGTACTCCAAAGCTGGAGTGGACCCCTGCCCTCTGGCAGCCTGACTGCCTATGGGATGTAGATCCAGGGCCTTCTCTGCTGTTCTGATCCAGCCCAGTGTCCCCAGGAGCCTATTCTGTTGTCAGGTCAGGAAGCATCTTCTGGTACTACCCGCTATGTTTGACAGAGTGGGGAAGAGGCAGATTATCCTGGTAGGGAGACGGAGGTGGAAGAGATGCCTGGCTTTGGGTAGTGCTTCCTCCACCATCTGCAAAAAGAGAACAGCTGGGCGAGGATTTGTTTGAAGACATCAGAAAGCTGTTTCTCTAGAACTTTGTTGTCACTGGGGCACCGGCACAAATATCAGCTTCAGGGACAGACCTGGACTCACATCTTTCCTCAGGCACTCACTAGCTGTGTGGCCTTGGACGAGTCTCTTGACCTCTCTGAGCCTCTGTTTCCTTCTCTCCAAAATGGGGATACTGATATTTCCCTTGCACATTAGTCATGAGAGTTGAAAGAGATAGCACAAGAAAGTAAAAACTGCTTAGTGAATGTTAGATTCCATCTTTCCCATTCCCTTTTTCCTTTCCAGGGAATGGGCCAACCTATTGAACAGACAGCCATTTATCTGTTTTGCAGGTGATAAATTCAGGGTATATCTTAAGTCAGAAGCCTGTTTTCTTTCAAAATTATAAAGATAAATTAACATTTTCTTTAGCATATATTATATACCATTCCTGCATTGATTTTATAGGTATGGTGTTTGATATTATTGATCTAAAACCAGTAAGACATGGAATACACACACAAAACAGCTCATAGGGCAGTGAATGGACTGACAAGCAAATTGACTGTGAGAGTACAACATAAGTCCCGATAAAAGATGTTCAGAAAATAGGCATTAAATCAATTTGAGAAGTGGCGGGGGACAGGGTGCTTTCTGAGAAGTGAACGGAACATTCTGGCAGAGGTAACAACATGCATCAAGACAAGGAGATGTGGCGTGGAATACCAGATTTAGGGCCTAGAGGTAGCTCAGTGTGCTCTGTGGCCTCTGCTGAGTGCTTGTGACTTCGCTGAGGGAACTTGTGTATGCCTTGGGCAGAGGGACTACTAACACAGGGGTAGCAATCATTGCAGACTGAACAGAGCAGACAGGAGTGTGGGACTCAAGGAGAGAGAAATTTAACCACAAGCATTTGATCCCTACTCTGTGCCCGTCACTAAGCTTGTCCTCAAGAATCGTTCAGTCTAGTGCTGACCGTCCAGTACAGGTCACTGCTGAGCTAGTCCCATTGAGATGTGCTGCTGTGAGGATAAAATGCACTTTAGTTTTTGAAGACGTGATACAAAAAAATGTAAATATCTCATATCTCATTACTAATTTTAGAGCAATTATATGTTGAGACTATGCTAATGTGTATATATTGGGTTAGGCAAAGTATATGATTAAAACTAATTCTACCTGTTTCTTCTTACTTTGTTTTTCTAATTAGCAGTATGTTTTATTTATATATCTTTCAATAAAAATTGTATATATTGAATATGTACCACCTGATGATTTCATAAATATGCATAGTAAAATGATTGCTACAGTCAAGCTAATTAATGTATCTCATAGTTACCCTATTTTTAATATAAGTACACCTGAAATCTACTGTCTTTGCATTTTTCTAGCATTTTGATGCAGTATTAAATATAGTCATCATGCCTTTTCTTGTCACTTTTCAATGTGGCTACTAGAAAATTTGAAATTACACGTGTGACTCACATTGTATTTCTGTTGGACAGTGATGGTCTTTATTTTAAAAGATTTTATTTATCCATCTCTAGAAAGAGGGGATGGGAGGGAGAAAGAGAGGAAGAGAAACATCAATGTGTGGTTGCCTCTAGCATACCTCCCACGGGGACCCAGCCACAACCCAGGCATGTGCCCTCACTGGGAATCAAACCTGTGACCCTTTGGTTCACAGGCCGGCACTCAATCCACTAAGCCACACCAGCCAGGGAGACAGTGCTGGTCTTCAGATGAGAAGGTCTTGGTGTGGGGTGGCAAGGAAGGACATGGAGCTTTAACCCTGCTATGGAGAATGAACAGGGCTCAGGTACACATATAAAAGAGAAGGATTTTCCAGGAGGAAAGCAATGCGTGTGTAAGCACCAAGGTGGAATGTGCAAGGCGTATTTAGGAAATCGTGAATAGACTGTCTGGATGGAGCAGATGAAAGACTCTTAGTGGTATTTAGATAAAATGACATATGTTAGACATTGATGCTCAGATATGCCGATAGGCTTATATGGATAATAAGCAGAAAGTGTCCATCACTGTCAGTTATAATGGAAAACAACAAAAAGACATTCTCTGAATTTTTCATTTTGGTTGGTTTTGTAGTCCAGGGTTGCCCCAAAGAACATTAAAATGCTATCTCATGATTAAAATTTTGAAAAAAGTGAAAGGGCTGATTATTCTTGTCGTGCCTTTTATTTGAACTTTCACAACCTAATGACTTCTTGGAAATATAAATATGTTCAGGGAAAATATGGATAAAGGCACAGGTGACAAACCCCTCCATGAGACTCTTAACAGGAGAATTAAGAAATGTCTCTGATCTTTCATGATGGTAATCTTGTGAGACAACTAGACAGGGCCGTCTATGGCAAGAAATATTGAGGTGAATTGATCCAACATGGTATTTTTTTATTCTCATGTTTAAAGTACTTAGAAAAAATATATCCCTGAACATGATGATTTGACAGTAATTGCTATCTTTTCCTAAATCATCCAAAGGATGATAAAGCAAGATCATGGCTTGATGCTGTGTTGAGTACTTTATCTGGTAGTTTATGTGGAAATCTCCATGGTGTTTAGGGATTCATATGCTACAAGAGGCAATGTGGTAAGGACTGGTCGTTAGGGGAAATGTCAGTTGAATAATAAATGCACAAAAATACATGGACATGAAAACATATAAGTCAAGGATAAGTTCCTTTGTTGTATTCAACAAGGAGGAATTACAGGAAAGGTTGTTTAAACCAAGTGCTGGGAATGGCAAGGATTTTACCCTGGTTCTCTTACTTAGCAAGCCCATAGAATCACAGAGATGGGATTTCTCATGGCAGAGGAAGGCCAGTAATCCCATATGGGAACTTCTGACAAAACTTTCCAAGACTAGTTCCTGGACTGTTAACTGACAGGCATGCATGTGCTAGCCACAGCCCAGGGGCCACAATTACTGCATGTCTCAGCTCAGACAGACCTGCGTTCCATACCTGGCGTCCCCATGTCTTAGTGCGTTCCCTTTAGGAGAATGCAAAGCCTCTCTAAGCCTTAGCTGTCTTGTCTATAGAATGGGGTAGTAACAAAACCTGTCTCATGAGAGTGTCGTGAGGACTACATGAGACAGTCTTTGCAAAGTGCCCAGTGCCCAGTGCCCAGGGTTTGTATTCCTGGTGATGGTGTTGTTTGTCCTGGGGGTTCTAGGATAAGCTTTCCTTATATATTAGGAGGAATCAGGAAGTGCCTTTTGTCACAATGAAATACTTTTGTCCTAAGGTTTCTAAATATTCCAATTCCTAACACAGTGGTTTTCCTGCTGCTCCACAGTAAAGCATGACTCATTCTGAAAGAGAATTTCTTTGCTCTTTCTTTCCACCTTTTGGCAACTCCCTCACCTGCCCTTCTCGGGAAGACATGGAACCACTTCCCTTTTCTTGCTTTTCACTCTTAGCTGTAGAGATTTTTGAGAACTCTCTCATTTCTGGGTGGAGAACGTTTTAAACAATTTCAAGGAGGAACTGATGTGTTTTCATTTGTCCCCTAAATCAAAATGCTTACACTGGTCATCAAGGGAAGTGACAAAGCATAAGGATAAATATAAACACACTGAGATGTAAGGGTTAAGTCACTAAGAATCCCCTCCACCGGTGTCCTGCTTGTGTGAATGAGTCACTTCTGCTAAAAATAGTGGCATCCTTAAGAAATGGTAGAGAAGTAATTATCCAGACAGCAGCTTCCTCTACCTGCTTCCCTGGGGCTTCAACTGGGGTGCAGAAAGACGGAGGCCCTGAGAGGGTTCCAAGGATGGAACAATCAGAGAGATCCTCTGTGACAAAAGGAAAACTTTCAGACCCATACCTTTCATCTGTTTGCTTTTTATTTCTTTTTCATCTGGAAGCATTGCAGCTTGCCAAATAGCCAGCCTATTTGCATATAAAAGTGCCCTGGTACCCCCCTAATTCCCTGCCTGTTCACCTTAAAAATGAAGATACTGTCCTGTTGTATTAGGCTCTGATGGTAATGAAGGTCAGGACCTGAGCCTCTGCCTGGCTGTTCCCTGATGATATTTATGAAAAGCTCATGAGCATATTTGAAAATCCTGAACCCCCATGACACTGGCTTCCACTTGTCCCATTTTGGGTGTATTTGTGCCTCTTCTGGAAATCTGCTTTTTTAAAAGTTACTCTTCACCACAGCTCCACCAATTAACACAGACCCAGCTAGTCTAATAGCCGAAAATCAAGCACGTCATCACCCAGGCTGAAAATAACAGTCTGCAATGCTATGCTCAGACCACATGGCATTAAGAGAGCTAATATAAGCACTATCTATACATTATCGATAGTGTTATTAATATTAGCACGGAGGCTAAGAACTTGACTTTTTCCATCAAAACCTGGAGTCTAGTTCCTAGTTTTTTTTACATTAGGAAAACCAGAGTCCCAGCAGAAAACATGTTTTACACTCAAAATAAGTCATTGAGAATGTAATAAAGGGTCTGTTTCCAAAGTATTAGATAAATGTCTTACTTTCCAAAGGGTGCCATAACAAAATACCATAAACTGAATGGCTTACAACAACAGAAATCTATTGTCCTATGGCTTTGGAGGCCAAAAGTCTGAAACCAAGGTGTCAGCCGTGCTGTGTTTTCCAGGAAACCCAAGGAATTCTTTCTTGCCTTTTCCTTGCTTCTGGTGGTGGCTGGCCATCTCGGGTGTTCGTTTGCTTACAGCTATGTAAATCCAATCTCTGCCTTCATTCTCCCCCTCTCTGTCTTACATGGCCATCTTCTTATGAGGACACAAATCATATTAGATTAGGGACCACCCTACTCCTTAACTTACTGTATCTGCAATGACCCTACTTCCCAATAAGATCACATTCAGAGGTACTGAGGGTTAGAATTACAACTTCTCTTTTTGAAAGGAACACAATTCAACCCGTAACAGTAAGGAAACAGTAAGTCAAGGAAGTACCTGGGTTCATCTCTTGTCTAAAGGTGCAAGGGACAGAGGGTCCCTGGAACTCTCTGATACTTGTGGCTGTAGAAAAGGCCTGCCATATAGGAGTTGAGGCTTTAGGGAGAGAATCACAGCCCCTGGCGATGAACAGCCAGGCAGGGAGGGAGCTAGGGAGATAAATGTTCTGACCTGTTTCTCCTTCCAGCTTCTAATTTCCCGGATCTGCTGCTGGTACCTCCCCATGATTGAGTCCACCCAGAAGCCCAAGGGCAGAAGTCCTTTGATGCAGTCCCTAAAGGCTGGCCTCTTAGGAGCATGGAGCAGGGTGAAGAGTTTGAAGACAGGATATGGGGCAAACAGAGAATAATTACCATAGGCTGTTAACTTCTCCAAGCCTCACTTTACCAGTCTGTAAATTAGGGATAATGGTACCTACATCATAGGGTTGCTAGCTTGGTGCCCAGCACATAGTAATCACAAATGTTATCTATTGTTTTATTGTGAGTTCTGGTCATATTCAAATGACCCAACTTCCATATAACTACCTTAGGAACCTGGTAAGTATGATAGTATAGGTGTTGTGCGTGTGAATGGACACAAATGTGCACACGGGTCCTGTTCCCAGCAATGCTCTCTGATTTGGGGGGTCATAAACCTAAAGGAATGATATTCAATACCTGGGACCAACTGGTACTGGCAAGAAGGCAGTTTGGGCAAAAGCTGGGGTAATTTCCATATTGAAAGTATGGTCGATACAGTGCCGCATGTACATTATTTGGTGCAGCTATCACTGGTGCCCTTAGGAGCTCACAGTTTAGCAAGAGACAGATAAGTCACTATAAGTAGAAATCAATGAGGCTTTAAGACTGCTAAGAAGGCTGATAGTTCTGCAGGAGGACATCTGCAAGGATATTGTGTAAGGGTTAATATTTGGGCTTCACCTTGAAAAAGTAGGATTTGGTCACGTGGAGGTTGGGGATCAGGAGAAGCAACATCCTAAGCAAAGTCAAAGGGATGAGACTGCACCAAGACTATCTAGGACATAAGTAGATAGGGTGTCATAAATGAGAGTGTGGATGGAAAGATGACAAACAGGACTGTATGGAATATGGGACTAAAAACAGTAATAATGGTGAAAGATCTAAAATGCCTGGCTGGGCTCCCACACAAAGTGTAGCAGTTAGTACATGGCAGATATTAAAATTCTCTAGGTCGTAGCTGTACACCTGTCATGTTCTGACTGTCCACTGGCTCTCTTCCTCCCTCAGGACAGCCCTGTTTAATACAGATGGTTGTTTCAAGGTCTTTCTGAGGTCGAGCTGAGACTATATCCTGGAGAGAAGAGGACAGCTCACAGAAGCCAGAAGTGGCTTCAACCACTACAAAGTGAGGAAACCCAGCACCATCAACTAACAAACTGTCAACACACAAAAGTCAGTTGCCCAGGAGTGACAGGAGGACCAGAGAGAGTCACCCTGACAGAAGGAAGCCTGGGAACCAAAGAGGCCCCCACAGATTGATGTTGGGAAGATACCAGTCCCTGAGGTGGTGGGAAAGGGTGGATGGTGGACACCAGGGAAGGGACTCAGCTTCACCTGGTAGGTTCCAGGTCCCAGTGGCATGGACCCAAAGAAGTTGAGGGGAGGGAGCAGGTGAAGGAGAAATGGAGGTATTTCAACGATCAGAGTTACAAAGAACTGGGAAGTGCAGAGAGACCCCAGCTGCCCATCAGATTTGAAAATGAGGCAAAGGAGCTGAAACGAAAATGTAGAGAAATAAGAACAAGAAATGTAGAAGCAGTGTGAGCCTATTCTGAGGAGTCCAAAGGAAGGAAGAAAATATGGGAATCTTCCAAATAGGAAAAGTAAGAATCTGGGAAATACACTGAAGGCAAATTTATACACGAAGACAGAAGGCAGGAAAAGGATTTTAGAGAGGGCGCTTGGAATCAAATAGTAATAAGAGAGTTCAATGAAAAAAGAGAGATGAGATGGAAAGTGAGACAGAATAAAGGCTTTTAGACTCTCCCAAAACAAGATCTCATCCTAGAGTTCTGAAGGTCAAAATAAATAAGGTTGTTGTAGCTGCAAATAGGGAACAAAATCAGGCCAGTGTCAGGTCAACAGAATTAACCACAAAGAGCAACTTAGACTTCCCAGGTATAAGTTTTCAGTATTTCTATTTTCCTTTTTTTATATTGGTTGTAGTCTTAGCAACCACAAAGACTCTGCATTCTGTTCCCTGTGATGCCTTACATGGCAATTTGACTTAAATGGAAGCTCTCTCTATGGAAATGATCCGTTCCCCAGATTCAAACAGAAACATAATCCATTTCAAAGCGCTGAAGCTGACAGTCCAGGTCTTGCACAAACAATTCTGAAAGGGCCCACTTGTCATAATTACAGCCCAAGCTTCCGAAATCCAACAGGAGAACGTGATTCAGGCTCTGCAGGTGCAGTTAGAGCTGTGGCCACTGCAATCTTTTTTCACAATCACCTATGGTTCGTTCGGATCCACTGTGAGACACGTGGTCTTCAAGCCACTGTGCCCTCCTCCCATGCCCACAGAAGGCATCACTGGACAGTCTCAGCAGCCTCTCCCAGTGAGCCCAGCCAGCTAAGAACTTCAAATTTTTCTCAGAGCAGGATGCCAGGTCACCTCCATCGACCAATTGTAATTGCCTGGGAAGTTGAGACCCATTTGCCACCAGCCTTTGGAGAGTCTCTTCTGTGCTTCTTAGAAGTTTATATGACTGAAATTTGTATCACTGGGGAACTCTATAAATCTGTAGTAAAGAAAATCCTTCACTAATTAACGCAATGATTTGAGGCTGTGTTACAGATATGTGAGGCCCTGAGTTTAATCCAGCCTCATCACTAAGCAAGAATTATGAACAATTGTGTTTCCAGATAATTTAAACCTGTTCGCTTCAAGTGTCATTTCTGATGGAAATCTCTCTAAGGAAAACTCATTACACAATCCTTTGCATGGGAAACAGGGTACATTAGATACAATTTTTCCTTTGATTTTTAGAGAGGGAAAGGGAGGGAGAGAGGAAAAGAAACATAGATGTGAGAGAAAAGCATTGACTGGTTGCCTTCCATACCTGCCCTGACCGAGAATGAACCCAAAACCTAGACATGTGCCCTGACCGGGAATAGAAACAGTGACCTTTGATTTTGCGAGGTGATGTCCAACCAACTGAGCCACACTGGACAGGGTGATACAATTTAAACTTTACATGTTTTGGACATATTTTAAAATATTTTCTTCACTTCCACAGATGTCTCAGAAAACATCTTCTTTTCTATTAGCTCTTACATCTTTACGATGGCATAAGGTCAGCTTCTGATGGTCTCATTTCCTTCCTATTTTCTGTCTATTTTGCAGTGCCCCCTTTCTCTAATTAGGCATCATGAAAGGTTATCAAAGACCCCCAGCAACTAAGAATGTTAAATCATTAACCCATTTTCCACATACTACCACTGTGAACTGGATGGGCTTTGTAAGGAATATCCCCACCCCCCATAGTGATAAGTGCTTTTCTTACATACTTCTGACATAGGGGTGCATACATCCTTTCAGTAGTGTTTCAGGCTTCTTCAGATATATTCCCAAAAGTGGAATCCCTGGGTCATAAGGCAGTTCCATTTTTAATTTTTTGAGGAATCTCCATAATTTTTTTCCACAGAGGCTGCACCCCACCCATAGTGCAAAAGTGTTCCCTTTTCTCCACATCTTCACTAACACTTGTTTGTTGATTTATTGATGATAGCCATTCTGACAGGTGTGAGTTGATATCTCATTGTGGTTTCCATTTACATTTCTCTGGTGATTAGCGATGTTGAGCATCTTTTCATATGTCTGTTGGCCATCTGTATGTCCTCTTTGGAAAAGTGTCTATTCAGGGCCTTTGCCCAATTTTGATTAAATTGTTTGTTTTTTTGATGTTGAGTTTTATCACATTTTTATAAAATTTGGGTATTAACCCATTATCAGATGTATCATTGGCAAATATGTTTTCCCATTCGGTGGGTTGTCTTTTCATTTTGCTGATGCTTTCCTTTGCTGTGCAAAAACTTTTTAGTTTCATGTAGTCCCATTTGATTTTTTTTTCTTTTGTTTCCCTTGCTCAAGGAGATATTTCAGAAAAAATATTGCTACTCCCTGCTACCAGTCTGGATGAATGTTTCTTCTTTAACTCCTTGGTTGTCAAACTTTCATAAAGTTCAATTTTCTGGCAGTTCTGGTTGTATTTTGTTTTTAAATTTGTTGTTGTCTGTTGTCCTCTTTTGGTTGTGTGAGGAGGTGCAGTGAATCTATCTACACCTCCATCTTGACCAGAAGTCCTCTAGGTATTTTTTGATGCAATTGTAAATGGCATTTTTTTTAGCTTCCTTATCTGATAGTTAATTATTGGCATATAAAAGTACATCTGATTTCTGAGTATTTATTTTGTATCCTGATACTTTACTGAATTCATTTATCAGTTCTAGTAGTTTTTTGGTGGAATCTTTAAGGTTTTCTAGATACAGTATCATGTCATCTGCACACAATGACAGTTTTACTTCTTCCTTTCCAATCTGAATGCCTTTTATTTCTTCTTTTCTGACTGCTTTGGCTAGGACTTCCCAAACCATATTGAATAAGGAGGTGAAAGTGGATATCCCTATCTTGATCATCAGTGAAACGCTTGTAGTTTTTGCCCAATGAATATGATGTTGGCTGTAATTTTGTCATACGTGGTTTGTATTACATTGAGGTATGTTCCCTCTATTCCCACTTTGCTGAGAGTTTTTATCAAAAAGGGGTGCTGGATTTTAACAAATACTTTTTCTGCATCTATTGATATGATTATGCCATTTTTATCCTTCATTTTTTAATGTAGTATATAATGTTTATTGATTTAAAGATATTGTATCAACCTTCATCCCCAGAATAAATCCCACTTTATCATGGTGTATGATCTTTTTAATGTATTGCTGGATTTCATTTGCTAATATTTTGTTGAGGATTTTAGCATCTGTGTTCAGCTTTTTAATGTCTTTATGTAGTTTGGGAATTAATTTTCTTTCTTTGTAATATTTTTATCTAGTTTTGGAAGTAAAATTTTCTTTCTCTGTAATGTTTATATCTAGTTTTAGAATTAAAATAACGCAGGAGTATAATTTTGTTTCTTTGTAATGTCATTAGTCTGGGAATTACAATAATGCAGGTCATATAAAATGAGTTTGGGAATCTTTCATCCTCTTGGACTTTTGGGAATAGTTTGAGGATAGGTGTTAGTTCTTTG
>VMDR010033262.1:0-11419 GCA_007922815.1 Macrotus californicus
AGTTCAGTGTTCACCTTGTTTTTTTGAATTTTACAAAGGGTGCAGCAAGGTAGAAAGTGTTACAGTATTTTGCTTGGAAAAACAGAAAATTATACTTTTTGCTTCCTTATGAAACTATAAAAGGAAATGGGTGATTTCTATTGTTAAAATTTATCCTTGCAGGATTTTTCTGGTAGAGGAAAGTACCATAATATGTGACGTATAATGCATACTTTATTGCCCAAATTTTTTAGGGAAAAATAAAGATGTGCAATATACATGGGTATAATAATCGTGTGTACAATGAGCACAAAAACCGTGGGTGCGCATTATACACAGGATTGCATTATACATGGCAAAATACGGTATATGCTTACACTTTGATTCCAAATACTACAATAGGGAATACATAAAATCTAAGCTGTCTTTCAAATGGTTTACTTAGTAATTTTGTTAGAAAAATAAAATACAGAGTTAAATCTTCATTGTCATCCATATTAAACAAGATTTTTTTTTCAGGAAGTTAGTTCTGTATCATTGTTAACAACAGATACTTCAGATGATTTATCCATTGGGAATTATGTAGGCCAAATCAATAGACTCGCCCAAAAGGCAAAACTGCCTGTAAATTATCAACAACATGAATTGTATGCCAGTGGACCCGAAAGGTGAGATGTAGTTTCCTTCTGCTTCATTGTGTCTAAGCAGTAGAATGCACTTATGTCCATGTCTACCTTTTCAGAAATACTCATCATTTTTGTATATTCTTTCTGTACATTTTATAAGCAACTGGATGTCTTTGTAATTGAAGTATTAAAATGCTTCATTGCTGAAGGATTACAACCCATATGTCATAATTGATCAAATCTGGGTAATCTTTTATTTCTGAGGTATATCTGGATGGTTTAATCTGCAGGACACTTAAGAGAGTATGAGGTGTCCTGCTTGGAGGATGGGGAGATCTCTCCAGCCCTGAGGTTGCAGTGGGAGTGGCTGTCTGAAGGCAGCTCCGCCACATGTGTAGAAGACTCTTCCCACTGTTGTCAGGTTAGAGAGCTGTCTGTCCAGGTGTTCATCTTTCAAATCAGATTAAATGGTGTCACTCTGCAGACAGATACCAAGTATTAGAAGGAATGGCATTTCGCCCTAGACTGTGAGGAGAACAGGATTTGAGGAATATGATGAGGGGGACAGACTAGAGTTTCAGTTACTGAGAATGTCACCAGTGGGCTGAGACTTGAAAGTGAGGATAAAGAATGGATGGGAACTGAGAAAAACAAAACAACGAGCATGGAGAAGATTATTTCTCAGCTACAACCAACCAATTAAATGAGGGAGAAGAAAACGAAATCTGAACGCAAATTGTGCGAACAGTCACTTGAGGATGCTGTCCTCTGAACTGACAGAGCTATTTACTTTTGACTTTTGACTCTGATGGCTTTTAGGCCAGAACGAGGAAGAGAAAAATGTGGTGGTGTTGCCTTTGTGCCAGATCTTTGAATGAAGCAACAAAAAGTTAGAAGTTGCCTGGAGAATGCAACTAATCCTGGTTACTCTGGCAAACTGGCCAGCCATTTTATTGAAGATTTAAATTATACAAAGACATGAAATGCAAATTGACCTATTTCATTGGTGTGATAGTAAGGCCTTTGTTAACATGCATGCTTCTTTTCAAATCATAAGTTGTGTTTACTATTTTTGGGTATTTAGGTAAATACTCTCCGTTATTTTTCCTAGATTTTCCTGTAAATGCATAATTGGCCAGAAAGAATACAGTAGCGCTGTAGGTTCGACTAAACAGAAGGCAAAGCAATTGGCTGCTAAACTCGCTTATGAGAAGATACAAGCAGAAACTTTCTCAGGGGTTCGTACTGCCTTTGGATTTATTTTTCGTATTTTAAAAATTCCCTCTGAACTTGCTTTGAAGTTTGACTGTTTACATGATGCCAAGACAGCCAGTCACATAGCAAAAGGATTCCTTGATTCTAGGTGCCACTAGTGACCTGTGTATTAATCTCATAATTGTTTATGTCTGTGAATTTGGTAAATGTGGGGAAATAAATGTGGTCACTGGTACACAGAGACTGAGCCACCACGGAGAAGGCATTTAGTTGCACTTGAACCTTCTCAGGGGTTCTCTTTCTTTCAGAAGGATGGTTCAGTTCTCCTTGGCTCTTCCCCAGCTGGGCCCAGTGACTACAAAGGCAAGTCCGCGAGGACAGGGTAAGTGTGCACAGACAGCTGTGGTACTTCAGACACACAAACCTCTGTCGCTTCTCAGCTTTTGGGTGAAGATCAAATGTAGTATCTGTTTAATATCTGATAACGTCTTCTATTCAAGGATATTATATTAAATGGTTTTTTGTAGCTGGGAGATGGGATAGGAGCTTGCTCCATCCACCCTGCACATCACCCCAGTATTGCAGTACTTGCTGGGAACGTGAACCAAACCAAACCAAACCAAAACAAAACAAAACAAAACAAAACAAAAAAACAAATTTCTGCCCAAGAGAGCAAATTTCAATGAAAATGTTTAATGTTTAAGGAGAAGTTAGAGAATGAAATTACTTACCAACAAAAAACAGGCAGAATTCATAAACTAATAGGTACTCCCTTTTCTTCTAGTGCTTCTGAATCACCATCTGAAAATGGCTTTTCAGAAAATGGATCAGAAAGAAATGATAACAGTGGCAGTTTTATCAGTACTCCTTCATCTTCTCCGGTACAGTATTCGTCTCTAAACTTCCTAGTTAAGCCCTGGTTGGTAGTTCAGTGGATTGAGTGCGGGCCTGATGAACCAAAGGGTCGCTGGTTTGATTCCCATCGGGGCACAGGTGCTTGGGTTGCAGGCCAGGTCCCTGTTGGGGCGCATATGCCAGAGGCAGCCACATGTTGACATTTCTCTTTCTCTCTTTCCCTTCCCCTCTCTCTGAAAATAAATTAAAATCTTAAAAAAAAAATACACTTCCTAGTTAATCTTATTCCCCTTTGTGCATCCTCATTTAAAAACGACCTTCAGGAATTTTCCTGTTTCTATCTCACTAAATGATAGTATTTAGCAGTGACTCTCTCCTTTATTAACCCCCACCCCTCACATGCAGGATTCTCCCCCTTGTTGCCCCCGTCTTTCTCTCCCTACTAACCTTTGCATTTTCACATATTCCTATGATCTTGCTTATTTTCTACCAACTGCACAGTATTTAAAGACTTCATTAATATATCTCTGCGGCTGTTTTAAAGCAGTCAGAACTAAACTTAAACACTAAACTTAAAAACTAGATGATTTTTGTGGTGATAGTGTGATAAAAGTATTCTATTTATAAAGAACTACAAATCAATGAGAAAAAGACAGGCAACTCAGTAGAAAAATGTACAAACGATCTGCACACACAACTCAGGGAAGAGACCCATATGGGCAAGAAACATATGAAAAGATGCTTTACTTCATAGTAATCAGGAAAATGCAGGTCAAAACAATAGATACCCTTTTAAACTCATCGGATGGGCAAAACTTGGGTCTGGCAGCACTGAGTATTGACACATCTACGTTGTTATAACTATTATACGCTGCTGGGGGAACTATAAATCAGTACAACCAACTGGGAGAACAATTTGGAAACATGTAGTAAAGTTGAGGGTATGCATGCAGTAATGCCAAGGAGTTCCCTTCCTGAGGATGTCTCCTAGGGAAACACTTGCATGTGTGCACAGAAAAATAGTTATAAGGGTGTTCTTTCCAGCCCTGGCCGGTGTGGCTCAGTTGGTCGGAGCATCGTCCAAGGACTGAAGGGTTGTCAGTTCAATTCCTGGTCAGGGCACACACTCGCGGAGTAGGTTCAATCCCCGGTTGGGGCACATATGAGAAGGCAGCCAATCAATGTTTCTCTGTCATATTGATGTTTCTCTCTCTCCTCCCCTTCCTCTCTCTCTCTGAAAGCAATGAAAAAAAAGGTCCTCAGCTGAAGATTTAAAAAAAAAGAAGACTGTTCTTTGCAACATTGTGTGTAATAGGAAGGAATTAGAAAAAAATATTGCTCATTAACAGGGTGGCTAAATTGCTCTGTAGTGTTGTCATCGTGCAGTGCTGAGGCTGGCAGGTGATGTGAGCACAAGACATCTTGTCTGATGTCCCCACTCTGTATCACTGTATTTAAATTGGTTTAAAAAATCCATAAAATGTACCAGCATAAAACTGAATACAAGTGAAAAATAGCTATGTGACACTAGTTTCTGAGATCTATATTGAAGACTCCTATTTTTTGCTAAATATGGAAATTGTTCATTTGTGCTAAAAGTGGAAATATCAGCACTGTAGTTTTTACCTGGTGGTCAGATCAGAAACCCTTGGGAAACTATTTTAAACTAGCTCCCTGGGCTCCACCTGTGTCTTTATTCGCACTGTGAATGATGGGATGCACACCTTCCTGCTGAGCTCTGCTGGCCAGAGCATCAGCAGGGAAGCCACGTTCTGTACCTGGATAATCAGTGCTTCTTCAGAACGTGCCTTACAATTGCCTTTTATACCCTTCCTGCCACATCTGTCTGGTTACTGTAATGGAAGAGAACATTGATATAACCAAGTAAACTGGGAAGTGGGGCTTGATAAGAGTACAACAATTGATAAAGCTGTTAATCTTATGGACAAACACATGTGGTCATAGAACCAGCTAGAAGTACGAGAGGAAGGATGGCAAGAAAAGGCGATAGAATTGACTTAATCCTCTGAAACAGTTTTCCATTTTCTTTTGCTATAGAGTGATCTCAGCAATAGTTTGGGGAAGGGGAGAAGGTGAGTATCATTATGCATTGAATGTACTTTGAAATGAAGTTTTCTTTCAGACTGAGTTTGTCAGTCTTATTTAAGTCTTCAGTATTTGTAGCAGGGGTGTCCAGCCTGCAGCCTGTGGGCTGCGTGTGGTCCAGGGTGGCTTTGAATGCAGCCCAACACAAAATCGTAAATTTACTTAAAACCTTTCTTTTGCTCATCAGTTTTTGTTAGTATTTGTGCATTTAATGTATGGCCCAAGACAACTCTTCTTCCAGTGTTGCCCAGAGACACCAAAAGATTGGACACCCCATTCACCCTTATTTTAGTAGAGAGTATGGTTAAGGATCACAAAAAGCTTGGAATCTACAAGCAAATAATTTTAAATATGTAGAGAAATCTTTGTATGCACACACTACACTGTAGACATAAAGGCCTATGGGGACGTTGCTTGAATAAGTGATTCAGGGCATTATTTTTGAAGTGGGCTTGGCGAGGTGTTTTTAAGAGAAGTGCGTTCTTCATCAAGTAAACAGGTAGGGTATAAATGATATAATAACTTGGATAGGAAATCAAAAGGTTGAATGTTATCAAATGTTGACACAAAATATAAAAAGCCTAGTGCATGGCCTGAGTCCACTCTAAACAAGTTATATTTGGACTTAGTTTTATTTGAGTTTTACATTCTTCTCTTAATTTTTAGATCTATAGCAGCCAAGTTTGACTCTCCTTGCATACAAAGAAATAAGTATACTATGAATGAAAGGTAAGTAAAAGAACTGTAAAATGGAATTTGCTCCACTCTGGCTGGGTGGCTTGGTTGGTTGGAGCATCATCCCATGCACCCAAAAGTTGTGGGTTTGATTCCTGGTCCAGGCATGTACCAAGGTTGTAGGTTCGATCTCAGGTAGGGGTGAGCACAAAAGACAACCAATTGATGTTTGTCTCTCTCTCTGTCCCTTCTGCTCTCTCTAAAATCAGTAAACATAAACATATCCTGGTATGAGGAATAAAAAAAAAGAATTTGCTCAAAGATATGTTTGTTTATTTGACAAAAGTTTCATAAGGGCCTGTTGTACATCAGGCAGGTCACACTGTATTTCCACTTGAACAGTCAAATTATTTTAGCACAGTCAGATCCACAAAAGATCACTGTGTCTCAGAGAAGTGATGTAGATTTATGTGATGCTTATGTGTGATTCTTATATGGACGTTTTTAATATTAAAAGCAAATAATCCTATAAAGCAGTGTTTTTTGTTTTTTTTAAAAAAAAGTACCCCTTCAGAAGTCAGGAAAGAGCCACTTGAATCTGTTTTTCATTTTCCAAATTTCACTTTGGAAAAGGGTTCTTTTTGTAGTAGATCATGTAAATTGGGTTTAAATAAACTATCTAAAACAAAGGTGGCCTATTTGCAACAAGGGGACATTGAAAATAAGTTTTAAAAAGACAATAAAGAATCAGCAGATATTGCATAAGTACCTGATACATAGCTGGCTGTGTTCTGGGCATTGACATTGGGTCTATAGTAAGAACAAAGAGAACAGCTCCTGACTTCCTGGAGCTTTGTGAGGATGAACATGACATGAAAAAGTCTATAGTTACAAACTGTGGTCAGGGTGCTGAAAGGTGAGGCAGCATGGGGAGGTGGTAGACTCCGGGCTCTGCAGGAGCAGAGCCTGTGGGAAGGTGAAGACGGGACAGGTGATCTGAGTGTTCAAGGAGCAGAGAGAAGGTTGGGTGCTCGGAGTGCAGTGGACATGGGCACTGTGCCAGGGAACAAGCTAGAGAGGGAGGCAGGGGCCAAATCACAAGGCCCCTTGGAGCCATTTAAGGGCTTTCTGGTGTTTTGTTAAATGCAAAGCTAGGCTGTTGGTGGTTAGGCAATAGAGAGACATGATCAGACTAAATTTTTATCACACGAGCTGCTGTGCAGACCATGGATGGAAGTGAAAAAGGAGAGGAAGTGGAGAGTGCAGTTAGCAAGGTCCTACAGGAGCCTGATGGAAGCTTGGACTGGTGTGAGGATGGCAGAGATGGGGAAAATGGGCAGATAGCGGCCGTATGTTTTAGAAGTAGAATCAGCAGGGCTTCATGATGGAAGGTGGGGCCTACAAGCATAGGCAGGTCCAGAGCACCTGCTTGCTTCTCTGATAACAGCTTGGTGGTAGCTGTGCGACACACTGTGGGGCTTCTTCATAAAGTTTTATGCTTGTCATAAGATTCTTTCTTGTGACTGTTGTGCAGCCAGTAGTTGACCATGGCTCCCGAGGGTGATCTGTTACATTGGGAGGATCGCGCCTTTGTGATTCAAGAGTTTCTGTGAAGTGGGCCCTTCTTATTCAGAGGGGGAGAGTCATATTTGTTATGCAGTCTGTTTCACCAGTGACCCTCAGGGAAAGTGGAAGGGATGAGGGCCAGCCAGCATTGAACCCTAGAATAACAGTGGCATTTATCTTTTAAGGTTTATCAAAGATTTTTCCGAAATAATACAAATTGGCAAAGGTGGATATGGCCATGTTTTCAAAGCAAAACATAACCTTGATGGGAAGACTTATGTTATTAAACGTGTTAACTATCATACAAAGTAAGTAGTAAATGTTTCATTTTATTTTTGATTGAGAAGTTATGTTGAATTGCTTTATTCTTTCTTATGTATCTTTCTTCTTCATTAGTATATTATCTACTTTTTTTCCAGTCCTCCTTAAAAATGTTATTTTACCATTGGAACTTGGCTTACTCTGAACTGATCTTACTTAGCTGTGGTTATTTCAATGAAAAAATGGATATACCATTGTTCATTCTTTTAAGGCTGTCTTGATGAAAATTGAGTTTACGGAATTATTTAGCTCCAGGTGACCTTTGAGATTTTCTAGTCTCATCTCCTTATTTTAAAAATAAGGAGACTGAGATCCAAATATGCGAACTGAGTTTTCAAAGATAAAAATGGTTGGTAATTGTTCTGGTTGTCTATTATTGCATACTAACCCTTCCAAAATATAATGACTTAAAAACAACAAGTTATTATTGTCTCTCTCGGTCCTGTGTACTGATTGTGTTCATCTGGGCCATTCTCATTGGGGCCTGTCATGCATTTGCAGTAAGGAGTCTTCTGAAGGCTTGCCTGGGCTGGACATCCGAGATGGCTATGTCATGTGGCTAGCAGTTGATGCTGGCAGTGGGCTGGAAGTTCAGCTGGGGCTGTTGACCAGAGTGTCTCCACATGGCCTCTTTAGGCAGCCTGGGATTCTCACAGCTTAGTGGCTGGTTTCTAAGAAAAATTGTCCCCAGAGCCAGTCATCCCAAGAGGGAGCAGCAAAGGCTACTTTCGATCTAGTCTTGGAGGTTCCACATTGTATTGGTTCAACAAAATCACTAAGGCCAGCTCAGATTCAAGGGAGGGGCAAATAGACTGTACCTTTTAATCTGAGGAGTGGGTGCATGCATGGGGCAGTGTCTACCATGGGCACAAGATGGGGATTTGGAACTCGTCCTCTAGAATGCCAGTCCACTGTGTTCCCACCATAACCCACTACTTCCCATGTTTCTTTTGTGTATTATCTGTACCCTCCCTCAAGCCCAGCCTCACTGGATAGCAGAACTCCTTTAGGAAGGTGGACTCAAAGGAAAGAGGTCTTAAATCACACTCCCCGTTCACCAGTCTTTCTTGTAGTTTTCTGGCAGTGGTTACTTGGCCAGACTGATCTTTCAAGGACTAGAGAAGGAGAAGGAAAAGGAATATGGCTAAGGACAATGACCCAAGCAAAGGAGAAGCAGGCAAAGAGTCCTAAGTGCTCATCATCCCAGTCTGACAAACCTACTTCCTGTCCAAGGACAATACCTTGGCAGCTGATATACCTTCATACTTTGTTAGCATCAAAACAAGACTTTCTCCTTCTTCACTGTTTTGCTCAACAAGGATGAAATACTGTTATTCCTGCTACTCGACAGCAATTTGTTTTCAGTGGAGGTACTTAATGAAGATCATGATGCAGTATTAGGGGACATTTGTAGTAGCTTCATAAACTGGTGGAACACAGTTACGATATACTCGGAAATATTCATCTGGAGCCATAGCAATGTATATACACTTTGACCCATGGGTCTCCTGCCTGGGAACCTATTACCCAAATTATGGAAAAACCTATACAAGAGGGAATAAATCACAATGTTATTTATAACAGTAAAAAATTAGAAACAACAAAATGTCCTGCAATAAAGAAACGATTACGTATGTTTTGTTCTTTCCCCTGACCAGTGGCTATTTTACAGTCATTAAAAATGAGGGTTATATGCTGAAAGTATGTGCACATGAAATGATCTGATGCTGGAAGTAGCCGCAGAATAATCCCAGGGAGGAGGAGGAAGTGGGTAACAGTGTAGATGAAATGAACAACTCTCTCACCTGGGTGATGGCTAGGTAGGGCTTTATTATACTATTTGCTCTACATTTTATGCCTTTGAAATAGTTGCCTTACAAAGTTTATACACACTGTAGGTTGTAAAACAATAAGGAAAATTGCAGATTGTAGAGCAACAAGGAAAATTGTAAATACAACGTGAAAAAGTAGAATAAAAATTAGATACTGCAATTACAAATATGTAAAATATTCATGAAGAAAAACAATACAGAATAACCCAAAATAAGAACTGATTGTGTTAGGATTGTCAGTATATGAGTACTTTTTATTTTTATAAATTGTATGTCATAGAAAGAATTTTTCAAATTAAAAACTGAAATTGTACAATGTTTGCTTATCCTTTCTCATCCTTTAAACCTCAAATATAGTTAATCCATTTAGCATAGAATTGTCTTAACTCTTGACTGCTTATCCCTGTAAAGTTCCCACATGTACAGCGAAGTCTCCATTGTTCCGCACAGATCTTCTCCTTGTGTATCTTTGCCACACACTGAAAATTCCAACTTAGGCTCTTTATGCTGCCTGGGTTACCTACCCTTGCTGCCCAAATGGGTTCGTTTATGAAATCCAAAGTGACTTTAACACAGTCTAAACAAAACTTAATGTATGAATTAGCTACCGAAAATTGTTATCATTGGCATTTCAAAGACTACTGCAGATGACCCTTAAATTGCCTGATGTTTGGGATGATTTAAATCACTGTCTTTTTCTTTTCTGTTGAGAGTGAAGACAACTAAATGTTTTTGGTATGTTCACTTTTTCCTTTTCAGTGCTTCTGGCTTTCATTCTAAAGCTCAGGGTGTGGGAACCGCGGTGTCTGTTTAATAAAGGAAGTGTTTTGTTGCTATCAGGATGTATACTGACCCTTTACATTCCCTGTTTCTTTTAAGAAATAAAGAAAAAGTAGAGCGCGAAGTGGTAGTTTTGGCAGCGCTTGATCATCCAAATATTGTTCGTTACTATAATTGCTGGGTTGGAACTGATGCTGTGGAAAGCCAAAGAGGCAGGTAACTAAAAAAGAAATTCTCGTAGCACTAACAGGATGGAGGAAACTATCATTGACTATGTGTGGGCCATCAGATAAGGCCATAATTAACACATATAATAATCACCACCACAAGCTCTGTTTGAGACCCTGTTATGTCTGATTCTGCAGGTAAGGAGACCATGAACAATATTTTCCTTCTTCTCCTTACTCCAAACTTGTTTTCAAACATTTTTCCTGTCCTCAGCTGTTTTTAGAACCTCAGGTGTCACTTTCCTGATGGTGTTCTTTCACTGATAGGCCTTCTGGCATGTCCAGTTCAGTGTAGTCTGTAAATGACATCTTGAGTAGGCAGTTGGAACATGTTGTAGATGCTGCAACTGGAGGGTCCCTCCTTAGCTGCCAGCACTTTTCTCTCCCTCTCTCAGGCCCCCAGTTGGTAGGATGCAGTCAGCGGGTCCCTTTCAAATGCAATGACACCATTTACGGTGGGACAGGGGCAGTGGAAATAATTTTAAGACCATGAACTTTGCTGGGAGCACCTCACCTTGCATCACTAATGTTTTGTCTCAGGTAAGCCACTGCCAAAGGGCTGGAAGATTCTAAAGAGCTGGCATCTCCCTTTGAAAGTCACTCAGTGCAATCTTGAGCCCATTGTGGGCCTGTTCGTTCATTTTCTCCTCACACAAAACCAGCCTCCATCCCATGGATTGAGAACTTTATCAGTTTCCGGGGTGCTGGACCATCAGCACATGGGACTTCTTCAGCTCTCAGCAAATCCTTGGTGACCTCTTTCTATTTTCTAATCAATATACGTTCAAAGAATATACATTAATAATGAGGCCACCTTAGTTCAGGAAAAAATATGGTTAGCAAAATCTGTCCTCTCAGTTGTATCTCATAGCAGTTTACTGACATTTCTCTTAGAGTACCTAACCTTGTACTGTTTTTTTAGGCTTGTTTTTTCCTTTACCTCTCTCCTGTTAAACTGTCCTCCCCATGAGAGCAAGGGCAGTGTCTAACTCATTTTCTCGTCTTTAGGTGCCTGTTCTGTGCTTTTCACAAAATAGATGCTCAGTAGATTGATGATGAATTAAAATATTTTAAATTACTTTAATGATGAGATTTGGTTTTCTGTAATTCCATTGTATTAATGCTCCCATTCCTATCTTTTAGAAAGGTGATCAAGGACCTTTCTAAGCATTGAAGAATGGACAGGCTTATACTTCATAAATTAGCTAAACAAATAAAGCTCTGAACATCTGGGGAT
>VMDR010033263.1:0-11420 GCA_007922815.1 Macrotus californicus
TCATGTAGCTGAGATATTGCTTTGGATTTTACTGAGCATTATATCATAAGCCTTTGCCATATCATGAAAAATTATTAGAGAACACCATTTTTTTAAATGACTGCATTACATTCCTTCATAAACATGTACCGTAGTTCATGTACCCATTTTCTGAGGAGTAAATACTTTGGTTCTTAAAGGGGTTTGTTTTGTTTTGTTTCTCAGATAACACTGGGATTCATATCTCTGGGCATAAATCTTAAGCCAGATTTCTGACTATTTCCTTAGAAGTGGAATCATCAGGGCATAAGTAACCAGCAAACTCTCATTACTAATGATGTCATTTTCATTAGTGTATATTGTTCCTGTGCTCCAATGAGGCACTTTGGGGTTAACATCTTAGGCCAGCTCAGATGAATAATAAATTCATCCTTTAAGTAGTCTCATTAGGACATTCTTCAGCCTGTCACGTGTTGACTTCCACAACACTTGATGAGGTCTCTTTTCTGGATTAATTAGAGCACTCATGCTTACAATTTTCTGGGACTTTGAAGTCATGGAACATAATTTTCTTTTGAGCTAGTTTTTACTTGCTGGTTTACATTTCATATCTGACAACATAATTCAAATGCGGTCTACCACTAATGTCTTGTTACCATAAAGCACATAACAATATTCAAAAACTCTCAATGCTCAAGCTTATTACTTTTAGGAAGTCAAATTGAATGATTAAGTATAATTCAGACAGAGGACTCGAATAGAAAAAGAAACAGTGAATAATTATAAATTTACAATTTATGGAAGATATAGACAAATCAACAATTTTAGTTTATAGAAAGTTCAAAATTTTAAGAGACTTTTTAGGCCTTTCATAAAGCATTTCTTTCACTTTAAGAAGTAACATACAGGGAATACAACCAGAGTTCTCTTTCACCCCATTCATTAGTGGCATAACTAAAATTTGCCCCAGAAGTGGCAAGGTGTACATTACACATAGATTTCACTGATATTTTGCACCATATTCACTACATTATTGGCAGTAAAATATACACATACTAGAGCAGATAAATCAAGCCCCAGGGCACATTACCTTTTATTCATGTCAACAAAAGAACAACAGCAACAACAAATATTTAAAGTGTTGTACTATGGAGCCGTACGCTAGACAACATATTGGGAAGCAAAGCTGAAATTTCATGCCAACTTTTCAAGGTTTTTGAGGTGTGGATTTAGATAAGTGAGGTAGCAAGGGAGAAATACTGATAAATGTTAGTTGTTAGTGACTATAAGTTTCTTTCGTTAATTTCAAGATGATTTGAATAATGTGTATATTTCAACAATTTTAAGGTTTTATTTATTTTTAGATAGAGGGGAAGGGAGGGAGAAAGAAAGGGAGAGAAACATAGATGTGAGAGAGAAACATCAATTGGTTGTCTCTCACACACGCCCAAACCAGGGGCCAGACTCACAACACAGGCATGTACCCTGACCAGGAATCAAACCAGTGACCCTTTTCTATGCAGAACGATGCCCAACCAACTGAACAACACTGGTCAGGGCAACAATTTTAAATTGAGCTTTTTAATATGCCTTAGTGCATTAAAAGCATAAAGGAAGAACATGATATATGTCTTACTTCCCATCATTATTCAATTAGAATGGAATGTTTTCTTCTCCTGGATGGACAATCTTATCCAGTTTATAATTTTTTGCAAACTGGTCTTCTTACTCAAACTCCACATTTTATAACAACCCAAACCTATTTCCATCTCCTTTTTTTGAACCTGAAATTCTGATTTGCACTACAGCATTCTTTATCCTCAAAAAAATCGGTCATATACCCTTGTTTAGTTTGTAGCTCTACATGCTGACTCCATTCTCCTTACCTAAACTCAAAGGTTTGCTGTGTCCTTAAGTGCTCCTGAAATTTCTAAACTCTTGACTTAACTTTATCTTCTGGTACTTATCTTCTATGTTTTTAATTTGATCAATATAAAGTCACTCATATCCTGTGCCAGTACAGATGAATTAGTTCTTCAGCTGAGGTACTGAAATGAGGAGAATTCTGAAGAAGTGCATACAGCCTCAGCAGCTGTGCATAGATCTGTTAGTGATATCTGCCAGGGCATTGGTAGGAGAGTAAACATACTATCATTGCTCTAGAAATATTTCATCTAAGGCAATTATGAAAGCTAGCAGAAACATTTTCTCATATTTGCATCTATAATTAACTTTTGACAAATTGACTCATTCCAATTTATAAAAACAGAGTTTTATTGTACCTAGAAACTTGAAACTAAAGAGAGAAATGATGAATACACTTCGTAGCACACAGTATTTATGCTTATCAATTTTTTTCATTATCTGTAGAAAAGGAATTACTTTTGATAGGCAGTCTACTAACCTGTAACAAAAGAAAATATTCACGTAATTAAATAAATATTCCAACAGTCTCCAATGCAATGAACATTCTTATTATTTGAAGCTTCTCTTTTAAAAATTATACAGGATGATCAGATTGTTTTCTAATACATCTCCATGGGTTACCCATCCCCAAGAAAGTCCCAAGAATCAGGGAGCATTATATTTTAGAAGACAACATAATTAGAATTGTAAAACCAAGGACACAAGATTTAACAGTTCAAGGTCTCACTGCCTTCTCGGACTGATTCTTGAGATTAAGAATAAGGCACATCGAGGACTTCTAGCCAAGATGGAAACGTAGGTGGAAACACTTTGCTTCCTCGCACAGCCAAAAGAGCAACAACAAATTTAAAAACAAAAAACAACCAGAACTGCCAGAAAATCAAACAGTATGGAAGTCTGGCAACCAAGGAGTTAAAGAAGAAACATTTATCCAGACTGGTAGGAGGGGTGGAAATAGGCAGCCAGGGTGGAGAGGACCCGCCAAAAGGCAGCAGCCTGAGCAGGTGATACGGTGGCCAGTGGACCAGGTGGTCGCACATTCACGTGCGGATAAGTAAGGAGGAACAAATGGGAAGCAAGACAAGCCATGCAACCCAGGGTTCCAGTGCAGGAAACTAAAGCCTCAAAACCTCTGGCTATAAAACCCTGTGGGGCTTGTGGCACAGGAGAAACCCCCAGCCTCATGGGAGAGTTCACTGGAGAAACCCACAGGGCCCTAGAACATACAAACTCACCCAACTAGGAATCAGCACCAGAAGGGCCCAGTTTGCTTGTGGGTAGCAGGGGAAGTGACTGAAAGCATGGTGAGAGCTGAGAAAGCAGCATTGTTCCCTCTCTGGCCCCTCTCCCTCATACAGCACCACAACTCAGTGAAGTTGATTGCCCCAGCCTGGTGAGTACCTAAGGCTCCACCCCTTACAACATAACAGGTGCACCAAACACAGAAATGGCCCAAATGAAAGAATAGACTGAAACTTCGGAAAAAGAACTAAGCAAAAAGGAGATAGGCAACCTATCAGATGCAGAGTTCAAAACACTGGTAATCAGGATGCTCACAGAAATGGTTGAGTATCATCGCAAAATAAAGGAAGAAATGAAGTCTATACAAGTAAAATAAAAAGAAAATATACGAGGAACCAACAGTGAAGGGAAGGAAACCAGGACTTAAATCAATGATTTGAAACAGAAGGAAGAAATAAACATTCGACTGGAACAGAATGGAGAAACAAGAATTCAAAAAACTGAGGGGACGCTTAGGAACCTCTGGGACAACTTTAAATATCCCAACATCCGAATCATAGGTGTGCCAGAAAGAGAAGAGAAAGAGCAAGAAATTGAAGACTTACTTGAAAAAAATAATGAAGAAAAACTTCCCCATTCTGATGAAGAAAATAGTCTTGCAAGTCCAGGCAGTTCAGAGAGTCCCAAAGAAATTGAACCAAAGGAGGAATACACCAAAACACATCATAATTTAATTACCCCAGATTAAAGACAAGGAGAGAATCTTAAAAGCAGTAAGAGAAAAGGAGACAGTTACCTACAAAGGAGTTCCCATAAGACTACTAGCTGATTTCTCAAAAGAAACCTTACAGGCAAAAAGGGCCTGGAAAGAAGTATTCAAAGCTATGAAAGGCAAGGACCTACATTTAAAATTACTCTATCCAGCAAAACTATCATTTAGAATGGAAGGGCAGATAAAATGCTTCCCAGATAAGGTCAAGTTAAAGGAGTTCATTACCACCAAGCCCTCATTATATGAAATGTTAAAGGGACCTATCTAAGAAAAAGAAGAAGATCAAAAACTATGAAGAGTAAAATGACAACAAACTCACAACTATCAACAACTGAACCTAAAAAAACAAAAATAAAAACAAACTAAGCAAACAACTAGAACAGGAACAGAATCACAGAAATGGAGATCACATGGAAGGCTATCAGTGGGGAGGGGAAGCGGGGAGAATGCATAAATGGTAGGTACAAAACAGACAGGGGGAGGTTAAGAATAGTATAGGAAACGAAGAAGCCAAAGAACTTATCTGTACGATCCATGGACATGAATTGAGGAGAGAATGATGGTGGGAGTGGTGCAGAGTGGGGGGGGGGATAAAGGGGAGAAAAAAATTGAGACAACTGTAATAGCATAATCAATAAAATATACTTTAAAAAAGAATACGGCAAATCTTATATATGATCTCTCTCACATTCTAGTCAACATATTGAACAGATAATGCTCAAAGCTGAAGGTAATGGAAGTGCCTATATCACGGTCACAGGTGAACCTGATGACCCATCTCACATGTCAGTATTCTCCTGTCCCACCTTCACTCTAATGGAACCACAGAGACCAGCTGAAAGCAGAGAGCTTATCAATTCATTCACAAGTCCAGAAAAGTCAAGAAACCCCACCACAGGAACATGCCTCTTATTCCTGTCAGCTCCAAGATAATCATCAGTTAAGGAGATTAAGGTGGGAAGGATAGACAGAATACAATTCCTTTCCTGTTAATGTTAATTGGTTTGACAAATCCTCTTTTCTTTATAATTTAATCAGATTGAAAATAAAAAAGGAAGAATAGATGCATGGACGTAGTATGGGTAGAAACCACATAAAATGGCAAAAAAATGGAGGCCAGAGAATGTCAAAAAAGGAATATTTTTATGTGGCCGGGTATATGGTAATGCCATTATAACCATGGAGATAAAGACTGAATATCTGAGAATTGACTCCCAGAGGTGATGATCTGTCACAAGAAGGGAAATGATGCAGAGACACTGAGATAAGGGTTTAGAGAAGGAACACTGTCAAACACAGAGGGGAAAAGAAAAGAAGATGCAGACTAAGGAAAGCACGGAATTCAGCAATTAGAAAGTCATTGAGTAACTTTTGGGAGATAACTAATGGGTACAGGTTGTAGCTGTTTACAAAGTCAATGGATGATTGAAAAAACAAACAGACGAGCTACTCTCTCAAGAAGTGTCACCAAAGGAAACTTGAGGTTTTTTGAGGTAGGAATCTCTAATCATTTTCACAGATGGGAAGAGATGTAGTAGAGAGAAAAAGGCGAAAATGAAACAAGCACAATGATGCCAGACGGGGTGAGTCCAGAAACGAGGAGCCAGGAAACGAATAAAGGGCACACCGATCGCAGGGTCATCCCCCGAAAGGGCAAATCCTGGATATTCCTTAGACATGAACCCAGGGCTATACAGAGAGAAGGGAAAGAGTCCTAGATAGAAAGAAAATTGAATTTTTGTTAAACTGGCCCAAATTAACTAGAATCATAGGAAGGTAATGTTGCCAAATTTAGCAAATTAAAACAGAAAATACCTAGTTAAATTTAAATTTCAGATAAACAAAGAATAAGTTTTATTTTTAAATATAGATACTCCCCTGTACTGTATTTATATTTTAAAAATCAATGTGTTTGTTGTTCATCAGAAATTCAGGTTTTTCCATAAGGCATATTTGCAATAAGTCACTTATCTGAAACACAAAATTCAGTAGGCATCCTGGGTTTCATCTAGCAATCCTAAATTAAAGTTATCTGCTGTGAAAAAATATATTAGTAGGTATATAAAATAGACACAGAGGTTTTTCACTAATATCCATTCTCAAGAACACCTTTTAAAAGTAGTGGAAAGAAAGCCCTGTTATGTCCGTGTTAAACCACTCCGCCGTTTTTCCCCACCCCGGGCTTGCCGTGCGGTGGGAGCAGCGCCCGCATCGGTCAATGACAGGGCAGGAGTGGTGGCCAGGTAGGCTGGGAGCTCCCGTCCTGCCACTTCTTAGCTTCATCATCTTTAGCATGTCTGGTCATCAGACGGGTTGAGTGAGGTAATTTACCTATAATAATAAGCACAAATGTCCTCACAGAGTAAGGCGCTGACAAATGTCAGACATCCGTGTGGTGGCAAATGGTGCTAAGGGTATCAGCAGTTTTGTTTTGTTTTCTTTATTCTAAGCATTTGTAAACTTTATGTAGGAGAGAGTCTTATCAGAACTATTTGTAAAAATAATGACAATTGGTATTACTTTGATTTCCAGCTGGTAAAGCCAACATTCACATTTAAACTATAAACAATGTACTTACAACAAATATAAATAGTGCTCCCTAGGTAGCTGACGAGTTAATGGAGTTTCCAACTTTGTGAAGCAACAGTGACACCTAGTGGACATCAAGTCCATAACGAACAATTAAGAACACCTGGATACAAGTTGCCGGGATCTGAATTTGCACAAAACGTATCAAATTTGTATCAGTGATGACTGTTGGTGGTAATTAATATTTTAATAATATATTACATCAACTCTCATTTTGTCTCACTAAAATGACACACGCTATACTCACAGGAAGATAACGGCTATCTGCTGCTTTTATCTACCTTCACCTGACACTCTCACATACTATGTCCAGAAACAAATTTCTGTTGCACAGAATGTTTTAATTATAAAATTACTCAGTGGATTTGGGACTTCTCCCAGCTTCTCCCAACTCTGTTATTCCCTGAAAACCATGGAAGGAGGGCAGGCGTAGCGGGGAGAGCTGGAAATAGAAAGCTTGAGGCTTAAATATCAGCTTTCATTTTTTTCTTCTATCTAAGTTAGAGGTTTCTGTTTTTTCTGATGCAACCAAGGATATCCATGTTCTTCTTTGGGAAAAGACATTTATTTTACTGAAACTCAAGTAGAAAAGTAAATATTCTGTTACAAATTTTGTGTCTACTAATTAGGGACCAGTGTCTACTCCATATGTATTATTTAGCTCCTGTCCTTAGGGCCTGTCAAAGAGGCAAAGGATTTATGTAAGTAAAAATTTTAAAAAGTAATGAACAGTGCAGTTTTTCTTCATTTCCAGAAATGTAAAGAGAAAGTAAGGATTCCAAGTAGCCTGAGTGGGAGCCAGAGTCCTTACTCTGACCCTATGTAACCTATTTCTCATATGAGGATGTTATAGAAGTCCCAAACCAGAATCCCAGTGCCGAGTGGCCAGCAAATCATTCAGTTAAGTAAACTTGGCATTGAAATTGGTAATATATCAACTCAGATATGACTCAAGAGTTAGTAATCAGTGACAAAAATATTTCCCGAGTTCGTGAGAAAATATCTGTATTTTAAACATCTATAAGAAACCTTTCCTTTTCAAATTTGTTTGGATTTTTTGAGAGAAAGAAAAAAGGGAAGAGAGAGAGCACACAAAACATTTATTTGTTGTTCCACTTATTTATGCATTTGGTGGCTGATTATTTTATGTGCATTGACCAGGGATTGAACCCTTAACCTTGGCATACTGGATGATGCTCTAACCAGCTGAGCTACTCAGCCAAGGCAGGAATCTTTTCTTTTAAAGAACCAATCTTTTTTAGGGGTATATTTTTTTAAATCCCCAGACAGTGATTCTCCATTACCAAAATATTTCTGTGGCTCTGAGACCTTTGATAGTTCTTTACTCCCCTAAACTCTCATTCAACCAAAATCTTTCATAAATATTTCATGGCTGACATTGTTTTACAATGTTTCTAGACTGGTGGGAATTCAGAGTTTTTTCTTTTTTTCCTCCAGATAGGAATGAGTAAGGTTATGCACATGGATAATTTATTAGAAAGTGCATTCCAGAGTCCTAAAGTCAGTCCTAAACATGAGCAAGAATATATTTCCTATAATATTTCCTTCCATTTCTTCTAGTTGCTCTTTCTCCTCTTGATGCTTATTTTTATGACTGAGGGGCCATGCACTCAATGACCAGAGCAGACAGCTTAGAGACAGTTCTACCCTTCAGAAATTCCCAGGCATAGCCACGGACCCAGAACATTGAATCCTCTACAGACCTCCAATTTCTGCACACCTAGAAACCAGCTCACCAACATGCCCCGTCTATTTGCAGGGCATCAATGACTGTGATAAAACAAAAAGCTGAGTTTTAAGTAGCAGGAGGTACAGCACCATCCCCTTGAACTCATCTGTGTGAGTCAGTTAAAGAAAAGAATGACATGCTTTCCCTTGAGTGCACTGCTTACCTGAACACATATGAGAAAACCAAGTAGCAACACAAGACTGGCCACGGCACGTCCATTCACTGAATGGAAGACTGTTTCCCACTTGAAACAATATAGGGTTCTCATTCACATTTGGCTGTTTTATTTAAGAGCATCGCATACTTCAAAATTCAGTTCCTCAATTCCCTTATTAGAATTGAGAATAGGTAACAAGCTTTATACAGACGAAAAAGAAGGCAAAGATATGGGCCCTTCACTGCTAAGTCTCTGTAGCATTTTCATTGATAATGGAGCAGCCACCCAACTTTAATCCATGAAAGAACAGTGACATGTGTGTGTACGTACACAGCTGACCCTTGAACAAGGCAGGGGTTGGGAACGCGGACACTCTGTGCAGTTGAAAATCCAAGTATAACTTGACTGCCCCCAAACTTAACTGCTGACCAGAACCTTTGTTGATAACATGAACAGTTGATTAACATATACTTTGTATGTATTATATCCTGAGTTCCTACAATACATTAAGCTAGAAAAAATCAAATATTAAGCAAGTCATAAGAAAGAAAACACGTTTACAATGCTGTGTGGGCTCACACAGTTCAAACCTGTGTTGTTCAAGGGCCACCTGTGTGTGTGTGTGTGTGTGTGTGTGTGTGTCTGTCTGTTTTAGTAATGTCTTAATGGTAACCAACTATTATACTTCATAATGTACTTTTTAAGAGACTTAGAAGCGTTTCCTAATATACAAACTAAGTAACAAAGCTCTGGGGAGGGATGCATTCTGAAAAATAATGGGTTTAATACTTTGAACAAGAATTTAAAAAAATGGTTTGTGCTATGACCAACAGATTTGATTAAAACTGATTAAGTTGTAGAGCCAGTGATCTTCAAATTATGTTCCTGACCAGCATTCCACACCCAGAGGTATGGCGGTCACACTTTGAGGAGAAAAACGAAAAACAAACAAACGAAAAGAAAACAGATACTGAAACTTTCAGAGAAGAGAGTCACACTGGTTGAAAATAAATTAGTTAAATATAAAAACGAAGTCCAGATTCACAGCAAACAAGTATTGAATCCATTCTTCTTATTGTCCCAGTTTCCTACAACTGCCGTCTGATCTATTTGGAATAAGCAGATGTTTCTGAAAACTCCAACTTAGAATATCATGCTGAAGGGTGCTGGAGAAGAGAGAGATAAAGAGCAGAGATAAAGAAGGGAGAGAAGTAGAATGACTGGGCTGGGAGGCAGTTACTGCATCTCAGTGTTTAAAGATTACTGCGTGTGGACCAGCAAGGAAGCTGAAAAGATACACTGTTAAGAATTCTGGTTCTTTGGGAGACCCTACGGGAAGACATGGGCACGGTTGCAATAAAACACTCTGAGTTAAGCAGGGAGCTAAGACTTTAGGCTTTTCCATTGACACACTGTGTGATTTTGGACAAGTTATTTTACCTTTTCAGATTTCAGGAACGTGTTTGTCAGAAAAGTAAGACAACATCAAGCTACACTCCCTTCTCCCACATTTTCTGAGGGAAAAGCTGTCTCTTCAGTGACCAACATCTTCTTTCCTTCTCTTCCTCATTTCCTCTTCTCCCCTTCTAGGCTCACCCCGCTTTACATTATTACAAGGGTTAACTTCACTAGGCTAAAATAAATTATCCTTTGTTTTAGGGTTGCTTCTTCTTCGGATACCAGATACGTACAATTTAACTACAAGCACGTAAAACTTTGGAAATGTCTTGCAAATTCAGGGCATTCTCCACCAATTTGGAAATATTCCCAATATTTTTCACCTTTCCCAATGAGTATTAAGCAGCATTCTAGGCTAGCACTGTCAAACCTTAATACCTCACAAAATTAAAAATGGATCTGCTTTTCAACCCAGCAGTTCCACTTCTGGGAGTATATCTGAAGGAACCCAAAACACTAATTTGAAAGAACATAAGCACCCCTATGTTCATTGCAGCATTATTTACAATAGCCAAGATCTGGAAGCAGCCCATGTCCATCAGTACACGAGCAGATAAAACAACTATGGGACATTTACACAATGGAATTCTACTCGGCTGTAACAAAAGAAAATATTACCCTTTGAAACAGTATAGATGGACCCGGAGAACATTATGCTAAGTGAAATAAGCCAGTCAGAGAAAGACAAGTACCATGTGATTTTACTCATATGTAGACTCTAATGAACAAGCTGAACTAACAAGGAAAATGGGGACAGACTCACAGATGGAGAGCAGATGAAAGCTAGATGGGGGAAGGGGAGGTGAGGGGTGAAGGGACTGAGCAGCAAGAAGAAAGGGCTCATGGACGTGGACAACAGTGTGGTGATTGCTGGATTGAGGGGGTATAAGGGGAATAAATGGTAATGAAAAAATACAATAAAGGCTAAATAAAATAAATAAATAAAAATAAACATTTCTGTTTAGACTGAAACTTTATAGAGCATATTTTAAGCCCGCTAGGTGTAGGCAGCTTCTGATTCTTCCATACAGTAGAGTCCTATGCATGCTCTGTCAGTGAACACCAGCACCACAAAACAAGCCAGTTTAGCATGGCAACATTTTCATTAATTTTTCCCCCTTTTGTCACCTACTCAAACATTCTAGCACTCTATTTTCCTCAGGCCCCCTCACTGTGATTTCTCTCAATACTTCTGAAATTCAGCAATATATTTTCAGCCAGAAGGGCTGATTATGGGACATACGCCCTGGAAAATTGATCAATACTGAGCAAAAGGGAGTATCTTTAGCAGTGTAGGAAAAATAATATAGTGGGAAAATACTTTCATAACAATGAATATTTTGTTTCATGAAAAGAGATGTTTGGAATCAGCAGTAAGATACCTTGTGTCTATTATGTGAAAGAATCTCTTAGTTTCTCTAAGTCTCTAAAAACACAATGTATCATAATTCTGGTTCACAGTACAGACCTTCATATAAACAAAAATACAAATAACATTGTAAACAGATTCATTTGGTGAGAAATAACCTCTGAAAATGCTTAGATTG
>VMDR010033264.1:0-11431 GCA_007922815.1 Macrotus californicus
GTCTTTTTTCATGCTGTTGAGTATCTTTATAACCATTAGTCTAAACTCTGTATGTGATAAATTGCTTGCCTTCATTTCATTTAATTTTTCTTCTGGAGAATTGTCTTGTTCTTTCATTTGGGGTCTGTTTCTTTGTCTTCACATTTTGTCTGCTTCTTTGTATTTTCTGCCTTAGTTGTTAAAGTAATCAATAATATAGTCTCAAGCTGTAATCAGCAGCCTGGTTTAAGCACCACAGGGTGGGGCAGAGTTTCTCTGGGTGGGGCTATTGCTTCCCCACAGGCTGATATCACTTAGAGATAAGTGCTCTGCCTGAGAAAGATTGTTTCTGCAGTATAGGGAATGACTCAGCACAGGGATCCTGATGGCTGTTCCTTCAGTTCTCTTCTCAGAAACAGCAACCCCAGATCCTTCTCAAGCATCTTTAGTTTGCTTAGCCTTTCCTCTGCCAGAGTCCAGGGGAAGTGGCTGCAAATGGAATTTTGTGCATTGGTTCATTAAGAGGATCCCTGAATCTGTCTCTCTCTGGCAAACAGAAACCCTGCCATTTTTCACAGCTGAGTATTATCTGGGTTCCTTTCTGGCTCTGGTGTTGTAGGCTGGGGAGCCCAGCTTAGGGTTTAGATCCAACACATCTCAGTGGGAGCCCCCTGGCCACTGAAATATCCCACTGGAACTTCAGCTGCCACCTGTGGGAGCTGAGCCAGTCCTCTTGGGCCTCCTCTACACTTCCTACCAGTCTTGTTATGGTGAAGTGGTTTCTTCTGTCTGTCCTTAGTTATAAGGCTTCTCTGTAGCTAGTGTTCAATTGGTTATTCAGGATGATTTCTCTACAATTTAGTTGTAATTCTGATTGGTCCTGGGAGGAGGTTAGTGTAGCTTCCACTTATTCCTCTGCCGCCTTGGATCTCCCCCTTTCCTACTTTTGATAATCATTTTAGTTCACTTTCACAAACCCCCTTTAAAAACTTATTCCAAGACTAACTGCACATAAATATCCTTAGTCTATACTTTCTTTACTTCCTCTTATCTTTAATATACAGATATTAAATTTCATTTACTGAGGACAGCCTTCTTAATGTCTCATTTTCATAGGTAAACTATGAAAGGATACATATGGAGACTGCTTATAAACCTATTATCTGCAAAAGCTTTATTACTTGCAGTGTGGGTCAACCAATTGCTTTTCATGTCACTTGAAGAGTAATTCTTAATCTTTAGCATGCAACACAATTACCAGAAGAGCTTGTTAAAACACAGATTGCTGCGCTCTACTCCCTGGATTCTGATTTGGTGAGCTGGTTGGGCCCATGGATTTACATTTCTAACAAATTCCCAGTGCATGGCTGCCTGAAGATCACACTTTAAACTGCACTGGCTTATGTAACCTTTTCTTGTTCAGAAGACTTTTGATCTTAATTAAGTTGACTTTTCCATATGCTTAGTTACTTGTGTCTCCAAATTTTTTCCTGTTTGTTATCTGACATGCATCCTCCTGCATTAATTACTTCTACTTTCAGTCTGTTTGAAACTCACATTATGACTTATTTACATAGAAAAACTTCTTGTGAAATGGAAAATTTAGTACATATGGCCCTCTGTCATTAATAAAATTATGCAATTTTATGGGTACAAAGAAAGGAAATGCTGCCATAACCAAAGGTGTGAACTGAACATACATTTAATCTTTATTCAAACACCACCTCTGAGTTTTCCTCAGCTCCTATGCTCATGGCTATCCTGTGAAGGCATCAGAGACTCCTTAAGTTAGTGCTTTGAATGTTGGTGCTAATGACATCACATTACACCAAAAAAGTTTGAAAAAAATTTGTTATTCACACAAGTGACTTCTAGGGAGAGAAGGACCCCACAAGCTGGTTCAGAACTACTTTAAGGTAGGGAGCGGTGAATCAGCTTTGCTTTGAATTGTGGCTGGGAGGTGGTGCCTGTGTGAAGGTTTCCACAGGTGGATAGGATTTAGGTGATTTGAGCTTCTTTGGAAGGGGGCAAAGAAAGGAAAAGGGAGACAGAGAGAGAAAGAGAGAAGGCTTTCTTAGCAACTTCCCAGATGTGAGTCAAAAAGCCAAGGGGTGGGGATTGAATTTGAGAGCTGTGTGTGCTAAATATTACAGGTGAAATCAGACTCTGTTACAAAGACCTATTGGGTCAAAGTCCTTGCTGCTCAGCTTCTAATTTTTTCATAAGTATTTTAAACATCTGGTAATACAACACAAATTAATTGATTTTAGGGTAAATTTTTCCATCATTTGAAAAATAGAGAATCTGATGAAGTCCATAAAATGATGTTGCAGTACTTTTACAATAGAAAAAGACATTGACAAGTGAAAATTTGACAGAGCCAAATGACTTAGGAGTTGAAACAAAAAAGAAAGGTAAAAAAGAGAATGGTGACATAAAATATATTTCATAAAAGAATGATTTTGTACATGTACTTCAGGAAACAACTTGGCAATTTTTATAAAGTTAAACATACACATACAATATCATTCAGAAATTCCATTGCTGGATATTTGTGCATGAGAATGAGGATACATAACCATGCTTGTTGTTCATAAATGTTTTTATCAGCTTTATTCATAATAGCAAAAAAACCTGAAAATCTAGGAAATGTCCATTACCTGGTGACTGGGTAAACAAAAATTATGATGTAGTCATATAATAGAATATTATTCATCAATAAAAAAGAAGAAATTGCTGATATATGCCATAATGCAGACGAATCTCAAAAATATTATGTTGTGTTAAATATGTCAGACACAAAGAGCTCATCCCATATAATTCTATTTATATGAAATTCTGGAACAGATAAAAATAACCTACAAATCTAAACAAGATCAGTAGTTGCCTGTGACAGATGAATAGAGCAGGAAAATGAATGCAAATTGGTGGAGGGAATTTTCTGGTACTGGTAGAAATGTCGATCATGGTGATGGTTACATAACTACATGTATGCCATGAACTGCATACTAAAAACAGATGTATTTATGTAAATTATACCTCAATCAATTTGATTGCAACAAAGAGGATTAGGAGAACCCCTTAGGAAAATGGTGGCAATATTAAATATTGAAGAAGAAAAGTGGTTGGGAACAGAGATGGATTGAAATGGAGAATGAGGGAGAGGGGTTGTCAAGGGCAACTTCCGGATTTAGGGCTTGCACAGTGGAAGGATGGTGGTGCTATTCTCTAGAAGAGGAGACAGTGAAGGGGAATCCGTTTTGAAGAAAGAATCATGAGGCTGATCTTAGATCAAGTAAGTGTGAATTTACTTTTTTATACCCAAATTGGTGGACATATTATATAGGCTTTTGCTGTGCATCTTCAAAAGTAAAATGACTTTGATTTTTGACATGCATGATTATCTTAGGTACTTCTTAAAAGGAAAAAAAGACACTAGTTTGCACATTCATCTGAATTTTAGAAGCATTAAGTGTGAAAAATGTCTTAGAATTGATGATTTAAGGTAGATATTAAGATCTGGCATTAAAAAAATAATCTTTAGATTCATCAGTATATATTTGGCAAATGAATGAAAATAGAATAAAGCCGGGGGCAATAAAAGAAAAAATTGTTTTGTTTTCTACTCTACTCACAATATTTCTGGAACTGATAGAGAGCAATCTGATTAGATCCCTGGGGAGGAGTATGAAAAGGCCATAGGGGAAGGTCTCCTGAGGTAACAGTGAACAGTCTAGGATGGGATTGGCTGAGCAGCTGAACACCTCCAGAGTGCATGAAACTCTGGGCCAGAAGATTTAAAATAAAAAGACGGCAGTGACTTGGGCTCTCTTCCTTGAGGATCCCTGTATGATTGTGTGGCAGCTGTCTGCATTTCCCAATGGACAGCATTTTGAATGGGAAGGAACTCAGGGTGCAGCCTAGGATCAGGCTGGCCTGGCAGAGGGTGGCAGGGTTATTCTTCTTTGGGGGTTCTAGAGGGGATGAGCTCTGAGACAGAAGCCTGCTATTCTTCCAAAATTGGGTAGCTTTTGTATCTTAGGTTGTTTTAGTTTGTAAACTAACCCTGTAGAAATAAGATAATTAAAAACTAACAGGAAGAATGAGAGAACTCAGGTTAGCCTTAATTGATAGGTTTAAATGTTTAAAGCTGAAACTAAAGAGTTAAAGAATTTACTCTTAATTGATAGGCTTAAGTGATTAATGCAGGGGGAAAGCTGTTATTGCAAAATTGTGTAGCTGTTGAATAAAGACTCCTTTGCTTTTTCACCAAACCTGCACCTCTGAATTTTGCCTAGAGGGTGGCAGCAGCCAGCAGGACCCCACTTGCTGTTCGGTAACAGTGCCAAGTATTTGTTTGTTTGTTTTTTTCCTTACACCAACCAATTCTCCAACTCTCTGGACACCAGAGTGTGTTATCTGCAATTAAATTATGATAGCAATTACCTAGAGTTAATGCAGGCCACCCAGGTTAAGGACTCAGGGCCATAAGGTTTTTCTTCATTTTAGATACCAGTTGCAAGTCCCAGGTGTGTCCTTCACTTCTGACTAACCAGCTATAAATCAGGGGTTCCCACAACTCTCACTTCAGGTTTGATAATTTGCTATAATGGGTTGTAGAATTAAAAAAAAAAACAATTATTGTGTTGACTGGTTTATTATAAAGAATATAATAAAGGGTGGAAATAAACAGCCAGATGAAGAGGTACACAGGGTATGTTCTGGAAGGGTCCTTAGCTCAGGAGCTTCTGTCCTCATGGAGCTGGGGTGCACCACCCTTCTGGAACGTGCATGTGTTCACTCCCTGGGAAGCTCTCCAAATCCCATGGTTTAGAGATTTTTATGTAGGCTTCATCTTGGAGGCATGACTGTTTATTAACTCTGTCTCCAGCCCTTCTCCCCTTCTGGGAGTATGGGGGGTGGAGCGAAAAGTTCTGAGCTTCTAATCACACTTACTCAGTCTTTCTGATGACCAGCCCCCATCAGGAAGTCCACCAAGAGTCATCTCATTAGAGCAAAAGATGCTCCAATTGCCCAGAAATTTCCAGGGAATTCAGAAACTCTTTGTAAGACACTTCTATCACCCCTGTCATGCAGGAGTTACAAGGATTCTAGCAGTTCAGTTAGAAACTAGGGACAGAGACCCCATACATATTGATATGTCACAGGAAGAAACTTGAAGACACTCCCTCTCTTCATTTAATGTCTTAGCAGATTAGGAAGGCAGAGAAGCTGGAGTGATTGTTCAGGTCAATTGTACTCTAGGGAATTTCATCTACTCAGTTCCTCCTTCCAAAAAGCACTGTAAATGAGATGTTTTCTCTAGATTCTAGGTGGTGGGAGGGGGTCCCTACTCCCCTGTCAGAATCCAGGAGCTCAATCAGAAATTCAAGAAAGAAACAAATTTGGGGAGAGGAGATGATGGTATTCACTATCTCATTCTGTAAGAAAGGAGCTTCATCAGTGAAAAGATGGGGTCATGGCCGCATATTTATTCAACCAGATGGTCACCTGTCTCACTACTGTGATTTCTCCTTCACAGCTGCCCTTAATGTTCCTGTAAACAGAATGCTGTGCATAAAGGGTTCTCACAGCTCGCCCTACTAGGGGTGCCCAGCCAGTGATTCTCTGTAGGTTTTCTTTCAACCCTTTATGTTTGCTTATGGTTGCAGCTAATTCAGCTTTAAAGTCACTTTCTCATGTCACCTTGATCAAGGGAAGAAGCAGTATAAGAAATCAAGTTTGGGTCTCAGTTATTTTATCTTACCTTAATTTTTTTATTGTTGTTCAGTTACAGTTGTCCTCATGTTTCCCTTATTATTCTTCCCTCCCCTCTCCTCCTCCTACCTCCCACATTCAATCTCCCCCCCCATGTCTTTGTTCATGGATCCTTTATACATGCATGTTTCAACTTCACCCTTCCCCAAACTAAAAATTAAACTGCCTTTTGACTCAGCAATTCTACTTCTGGGATTATACTCTAAGAATCCTGAAATACCATTTCAAAAGAACCTATGCAGCCCAATGGTCATAACAGTGTTATTTACAATAGCCAAGTGCTGGAAACAGCCTAAATGCCCATCAGTAAATGAGTGGGTCAAAAAACTGTGGTACATTTACACAATGGAGTACTATGCAGCAGAAAGAGAGAAGGAGCTCCTACCCTTTGTGACAGCATGCATGGAACTGGAGAGCATTATGCTAAGTGAATGAAATAGGCCAGGCAGTGAGAGACAAATACCATATGATCTCACAGAAAACTGGAACCTAATTAACAAAACAAAAAAGCGAGCAAAATAGAACGAGAGACATGGGAATAAAGAACCAACTGACAGTGACCAGAGGGGAGGAAGGGGGGTTAACAGGGGTCTCAGTTATCTTAAATGGTTGGTACCAGTGAGCAGGATGGTGGTATTCTCATTTCATTATAGATAGAACTAGTTTACAAACTGGGAGTGGAAAACTTCAGCAAGCAAACAGAAAGAAAACAGGGGCTGAAATCAGCACTGGTGAGCAGCAAACATAGTCAGACGCTTAGAAATAAAGCCCTACTCGAGCTGCTGGAGGATTGCACATCAGGGAGAGTTAGGAGGCCAGGCTCACTCAGCAGCACATGGTTATTAGTATTCACTGAATTCACTGAGTATCCTCATGTTAAGGGTGGGTCTCAGGGCAAAGCTCTTCAGGGAGGAGCTGATATCTGAATAAAGATAAGATAGGCTCCCATAAATTAATAGAGAAAGGGCACTGCCTTGGAGAGAGGCTGTCCAGGATTCAATAATTGGAGTGGAAGAACATTTTCTAGGTAAAACAATACGGATCCTTAAAAGCAAATTTAGATTCTTCTTTTCAAGTCCACCTGTAATTCAGCACCTCTAAGAAATGTTTCTGTCAAGGTGTCGAAGGCAGCCTGGTGGCTGCACTTGGTGTTGGAGTAGTGCCAATGGCCTCTGGCAGGGTTCCTGCAGCTACCAGGGTGAGAGAAGAGCTGAGGGAAACAGTGGACAGGGACAGGACTTAAGTGAGTAGAAAAACATGGCCTTGCATTTACCTTAAACTTAAGTGTACAGTCTTAGGGCTCAGAGTTAAGCTGGAAGAAAAAGTAGAAATATAAGCATGTATGGAAAACTGCAGGGGTTGGAGAAGAAAAAAAAACTAAGTAAATTTGAAAATGATGTTTTAACTGGTTACTATGAGGCTAAAGGCAAAATGGTCTGTATGAAAGTACTATAATCTGGTCAATTCATTTATTTTTCACAGGGATATGGGTTAGCAACCCTGAAGCTACTTTATGCATATACAAGGTTATGCAAATAAGTACATATGTCATAGAAAATGATAGCTGAGTTTCACTGATGATGAATGATGGTGATGAATCTGAGATGTCAGAGAAAAAGTTGTAAATAAGGGAAAGAGAAAGGCCAAATTATCTATGTAATGTTGAATTAGAATCATATATATTAGTATGAACTCATGGGGTACTCACACATATACAGATGGATAAAGAAATAAGAGATGTTTAGTATATACACATTTATTATACAAAATTATATTTTGTAGCTTTGTCCAATAAGAAGACCTAGTAAAAATAATACCCTAACAGCGAGCACAACTAGTACCCAGATCTTGATTTATAAACACTATACATAACTCTCAAGTAAAAGAATCAAGGCTCCTTGGAGAAGTACCTACTTGCGTACTGACAACATACTGTCAGACACAGAAGATACAAAATAAGTCTAGAATATGCTGTGGTGTCAGAAAGTAAGAAGGGCACAAAAACGATGAAAGCTCGCCCAGAAGGTACAAAGTGAAAGAGTTCCTACTGTCCACAGCTGGAACAATCGGAGCAAGAAAGCAGTGCTAATGTTGAACTGTAGGCCATAGAGTAAATTTAATACCCATTGAATCAAAACTGATGTAATAAATAATTGCATAAATAAATGGGGAAGAGAAACAGCTCTTCTCTATAAAAGAATTTTAATTAATAAATATAAAATAAATTTTTATAAAAATAGAAAATCCCCTTAGGCAAATAATACAGTAATAATTGTTTCAGATATCATCTATGTGGATGTTAAATTAGTGAGTAAAGATTTGAGAAGAAACAGGATATTTGCTTAGTCTCAAAGTATCTTCTCCAAGATATTTATTACTTACAAAGGAAAAAATAGTAACTTTCCATGGAGAAAGCATTCTAACCAAGGGATCAAGGTTAACACATGCAGCAATAAGACATTGGCATTGTATGTTATGTACTCCTGATGTAATCTACAGAGAGGGGCATATCAGTTCTGTATTATTCTTGAAAACATATGTATTACCTCAGTCTCATCATGGTACAACAGTGAAAAACCCAAATTGAGGGACAATCTACAAAATAACTAATCAGTGATCTTCTAATGTACCAAGGAACATGGTACATGTTTATGAGACAGAAGGAAAAGCTAAGGACCTGCCACAGCTTGAGGGAGACTAAGAAGGTGTGACAACCAAATGCAATGAATGTATGATTCTGAATTCGTCCTGACAAAGAAAAAGAACATTGTGTGAACTTCAAATAAGGTGTGTAGTTCAGTTAACTACTAGAATGTACTCATGTTAATTTCCTGTCTCTGATAACTGTGGTATGATTATGTTAAGATGTTAACAGTAGTGTAGGCTATGGATATGTGGGAATTGTCTGTGTTATTTCTGTAATTTTTTTCTATTCCTAAAACTATTTTAAAAGAGAATAAAAAGACAATGTATATGCACAGAGAAGGTGGTAAAAGATTCCAATCCCTAGCATTCAAGGTGCTGATTGTAGTAGGAAAAAAAATGTTCTAAAGCCTTTACTACGGAAGAGAGAAAATAATTAGGTCCCACTGAACATGGAAAATAATAGATAACTTCTGTCATAACAGGAGCTCCATAAATGCTAAATGAGTGAATGGTGAGAGAACTTTTAAAATGTCTTATAACAGGATAAATCAAGAATCTGCCGCCATAGTAATGATTCAAAGATTTTTTGATAAATGAATAAAATTTATAGGAAATTTCTTTATTATATAAAACAGATAAAAGAAAGATTCATGCTTAATGTAGGCCTTAAGCAGGAGCACAGAATGAGGGGCAAGAATGCCATCTCCTTTACCATCCCTGTAGTGTGAGGCACCTCTGTTTAATATTTGGGACCCAAGAGAAGTTATTATTAACCATTCAGAGTCAATAGTCCTGATCATTGAGATATTCTAGAGAAGTGGTTTTGCATTACTTGGTGTTAATTGAATGTTGAATGAATGAATAATCCACAGAGACCTAAACTGGGTATACTTCTAAATTATACACCATGATATTTTTGGTCAATTTTACATATTAAAAAAAATTTAATTGTGTTTTTTCCATTCCTGTTTGGTGCCCTTATACCCCTCTACCCCTCACAACCACAACATTGTCCATGTCCATGAGTCCTTTTTGCTTTTTGCTCAATCCCTCCACCCCCAACTCCTCCCGCCCCCTTAGCTGTCATCCTGCTCTTTTATCTATGAATTTGTTTGTATTTTGCTTGCTAGTTCAGTTTGTTCATTAAATTACACATATGAGTGAAATCATATGGCATATGTCTTTCTCTGACTGGCTTATTTCACTTAACGTAATGTTCTCCAGGTCCATCCATGCCGTCACAAAGGGTAAAATTTTCTACTTTTTTTTTTACTGCTGAGTAGTATTCCATTGTGGTTTTAATTTGCATGTCTCTGATTATTAGTGATGTTGAGCATCTTTTCATGTCTATTGGCCGTCCACATGTCCTCTTTGGAGAAGTGTCTATTCAGGTCCTTTGCCCATTTTTTAATTTGGTTGTCTGTTTTTTGGTGCTAGTTTTATAGTTCTTTATAAATTTTGGATATTAACCCCTTATCAGATGTATTGGCAAATACGCTTTCCCATTCTGTGGGCTGTATTTTTATTTTGTTGATGTTTTCCTTTGCTGTGCAAAAATTTTTTAGTCTGATATAGTCCCATTTGTTTATTTTTTCTTTTGTTTCCCTTCCCTGGGGAGATATATCCAATAAAATATTGCTATGAGCAATGTCTGAGATTTTGCTGCCTATGTTTTCTCCTATAATTTTTATGATTTTGGGTCTAACACTTAAGTCTTTAATCCATTTTGAATTCATTCTTGTGTGTAGTGTAAAAAGGTGGCCTACTTTCATTTTTCTTCATGTATCTGTCCAATTTTCCCAGTACCATTTATTGAATAAACTAACATTAGCCCATTGCATGTGCTTGTATCCTCTGCTGAATATTAATTGGCTATAAAGGTGTGGGTTTATTTCTGGGCTCTCTATTCTGTTCCATTGATCTAAAATCCTCAACAAATTATTAGCAAACCAAATACAGCAATGCCATCAAAAAAGATCATACACCACGATCAAGTGGGATTTATCCCAGGAATGCAAGGTTGGTACGGCATTCACAAATCAATAATTGTGATTCACCACATAAAAAAAAATGATCATATCAATAGATGCAGAAAAAGCATTTGATAAAATCCAGCACTGATTTATGGTAAAAACAAATAAGTGCAAGCACATACTGTGTTCAGGGATAGGAAGAATTAACATCATTAAAATATCCATACTACCCAAAGCAATCTACAGATTCAACGCAATTCCTATCAAGATTCCAATGAGGTATTTAACAGAACTAGAACAAATATTTAAAAAATTTATGTGCAACCACAAAAGGTCGCACATAGCAACAGCGATCCTGAAAAAGAAGAACAAAGTTGGAGGAATCATGCTACCTAATATCAAACTATACTGTAAGGCCATAGTAATCAAAACAGCATGGCACTGGCATAAAAACAGACACACAGATCAATTTTGTATTTTTGAGCTGATGTTCCCACTAATCTTTCAGAAGTTTTTCATCTAAAAGGAAAAAAATGTATATTTTTCCAGAATGTACATATTACTAATATTTCTTCTGCCTAGGTACGGTCTCAAATTTGACAATAAAATATAAGCACAGAGTCACAAACTTTTAGTAGACATCTAGATCCAGCCAAATTAGGCTTTGGGGTACATACAAGTATTTTAACTTTTCAATTTTTTCTTACTATACTAGCTTAAATGATATTAAATATTTATGTGTATGAAGTATTTTTCTCCTTCCTTATTACCAATGTTGTTACAGTTATGGCTTCCATTAAAAATAAAATAAAAACTTTAAGACAATAAATATTTTAATATTTTAAATTCAGTTATAGAGGCTGAGGTACTATTTTTTTATATAGCATTTTCATTCCACCTAACTCTGTTAATGTATTTCACACACCTTTAGGACACATGGACATTTAAGCATGTAATTTTTATAAGGCTAGCTGTATGGAGATCATGACTCGGACTGAGATAGTTTGATTGCTGAGTTATACCAATGCATTTCAAATGCATCTTCTTGTTCCAGC
>VMDR010033265.1:0-11428 GCA_007922815.1 Macrotus californicus
TATGTTGTATTGCTTCAACTTCTACCCCCTCCCAATTGGTTTATTCTATAAATTGACTCTAATTTTATTAGTCTATTTTAAGGCATATAAAAGTATGTATAATGCTACTGGCTGCTGTTTTATATCATGGAAATGTTATTGATAGAACCCATATCAATTTTCCAATGTATGGTCTTCCTAATTACAATTAATAATTTGAGCACAGCAAAGGTTTTCTTATATTTGTTCTTAGAAATATATCAGATACCACTAGCCTTTTTTAATGTTTGATGATTATCAATGTATATTTTAATATTTTTAGTTTTTCAATTACCGTTTACATTCAATACTATTTTGCATTAGTTTCCTATGTACAGCACAGTGGTTAGACAGTCCTGTACTTTACAAAGTGTTCCCCCTGATATTTCCAGTTCCCACCTGGCACCATATACAGTTCAAGGAAACACAAAATTCTTTGAATTTCAATATCTCATCCTAAATTCTTAATTTAAAAAATTAAAATGAATGTTTTATGGGTTTTGTGATACGTTGAAATAATAGTCCCAAAATATTCACATCCTAAACCCCAGAACCTAGGAATGCTACCTTGTATGACAAAAGTGACTGTAGATTTTATTAAGGATTTTTGAGATGGAGAGATTATCCTGGATTATCACAGTGTTCTTATAAGAGAAAGGAAGAGGGAGATTTGACTGCAGAGGCAAAGATGATATGACAGAGCAGAAAGATTTGAAGATGTGAAGCTGCTGACTTTGAGGATGAAGGAATGGGCCATGAGCCAGTGAGTGCAAGGAGTGCAGTTCTAGAAGCTGGAAAAGGCAAGAAAGCAGATGCTTTCCAGAATTCTCAGACGGAGAGCAGCCCTGCTGACACCTCAGCTTTGTCTGAGTGAAAATGATTTAGGATTTCTAGCCTTGCGAACTGTAAGGGAAATCATGTGTTGCTTCAAGCTACTAAAGCTGTGGTTAACTGTTACAACAGCCATGGGAGCCCAGTACGGATTCCGAGAGCCCTCTTCATTTCTCCACTTGTTTCTGTAGTAGGCTGAGTCCCACCAAACACGAATTTCAGGTCTAGTACCAGAAGAAAGGTGATCTAATCTTAGAGGGTGGCTGGTTGACATAAAATCCAGCTCTTCAATTATCATTGCTACTGACATAAGCCTGTTACCCAGTGGTGATGCCAAGTACTTACACATAAAAATAAAGACCGTGAAGTACAAAGAGAGTCTTAGGTAGCAGTGGTCAACTACTCCAGTCTCAAAATGCTCTCCTCCACTTTTGAACTTCACCTTAGAGTTAATGCCACATAGTTTCAAATTTCCTTTTTGGAGTTATATCTATACTTAAGTTTAGACTCTGCCACTTATTACCTACATGAATTTGGACAAGTTCCCTGAGCTTAAGTTTTCCTCTCTCAAAAAAAATCATAATAAAGGGTTTTTGTGTGGATTGAATAATGATGTGATAATGTAAGCAGAACATTTTGTAAAAGGACTATCAGTAAATGCTCAATATATTAGCCATTATCAGCAACATAATCATGATCATCATTAGTATTACTATTACCACTTAAATTTTAGCTTTGTTTCCCAAACAAACTTTGATAGTCAGCTGTTCGAGTACACAAACATTACACTATTAGAGCACATTCATTGTAATAGTTTCAGAAAAACAATTTTGAAACTGATTTTCTTCTCTGATTTGGCAAGGAGCAACTTGATAGGTATGGCTAACTACTTTATAGTGCTTAGAATTTTTCCACAAGAAAATGTTATTGTGGCCCCTTTATAAGTTAATGCCAGAACTTTTTAAGCTACAATATTAGGACTTGTGGAGACATATCTACAGAAACATTTATTTAGGTATGTTATTCTGGTTAACTGCACCACAAAGACTGCATCCTCTCCTGACACAAAGCTAATGTAAAGTGGGTTGCTCAATATTGCCCATAAGATATAAATAAACTTGAACATCAAAAGAATGTGAATTGACCTTAATGTATAGAAGACGGACAGATAAACCATGTTGAGCCCTCTTCCTATTCTATACGTGCTCATTCATCCTCAATTTGTTTCAACCTCATTTCTTGCCACTCCCTCGCCACACTAAACTTCTTACCACTTCCCAAAAGTCCTAGTTTTTTTCTCACCTCTTTGGGACTTAGCACAAGGATTATGATTTAAAAAAATATATTATTGTTGTTCAAGTACAGTTGTCTTCATTTTCTCCTCACCACTCACCCCCGCCCCACCCATGCTCACCTCCCACCCTCGATCCTACCCTGCTTTGGCTTTGTCCATGTGTCCTTTTACAGATGTGCCTCGATGTCTCTTCCCCTTTTTTACCCCATTATCTCCCTTACCCCTTCCTTCTGGTCACTGTCAGTTTGTTCTTTATTACCATGTCTCTGGTTATATTTTGCTTGCTTGTTTGTTTTGTTAATGAGGTTCCATTTATAGGTGAGATCATATGGTTTTTGTCTTTCACCACCTGGCTATTTCACTTAGCATATTATCATTATCATTTTTATTAAAAGAAGCTTTCTAGAATTTCCCAGTTTCTTTCCTCTCTGTATTCGCAGCTTTTTGTGCACATCTCCATTAAAACATTTACACATTACATGGTAACGACTGCATGTATCTTTCTTACTAGTCCATAAACAACTGCAGTACAAGGATTCTGTTTCATGTTTATATATTCAGTTCTTAGTAAAGTATCAAGAGCAAAGTATGTCCTCAATAAAAATGTGTTGAATGAATACATAACCACAATATAATGTTCAAACAGTAAATATCAAGACACTTAGTCTAACAAACCAAAGATCTTGATATTTACATGTAAAACAATTAAATTATTAACACTAAAGAAGTCTGATAAACTTTATTAGCTTCCAAGCTTACCTGCACATCTTAGCTGCAGTACATCAGACGGCACATTTAGTAAGTGTGAAAAATGATCCGTGAGGTTTTTTAAAGTGCTGTCAATGTTAAAAGACATTATAATTTCCTGGCCCACAGGAAGAAGTATAACTTTTACTGTAGATTATAAAAAAATAAATGAAAGGAAGAATTATAGTCAAAAGCAAGGTCAGCAACCTACAATCACAAGCAGATAGACAATTATGGAACAATTTTTGATTACCTAGATGCAGTTGCATCTGCCATGTTCTCCCACTACACCTCCATAATAAGAGTTATTTTGCATTTTCTATGATGAGAGGTGACATTCAATTGCAACCTTTTGCTTTGAAAATCAATTTAGAATCTCAAAAATTAGCATCAATGATGAACACCGGCTTCCTCGATGCCAGCTCAAAGTTCACATCTCTCTTCCATTCCCTGGCATGAGGATTAGTGCACATTTGGGATCACCTTCTTGCTCAGAATACCACAGGAAACAGAAAATAAAACTAAACTGCTTTGAAAAATTCCCAACATCTGCTATATATTACACAGATATAGATATAAAAAAATCTCAGAAAATTAAGCATTTTTGTGTAGTATTGGAAAGAGACCCTAGAGGGTGTCCCAATGCTTTGATTAGATATTGATATCATGTATCACTAAATCAGTGTTTATGAAATTAAGAAAAATCAATACATTTTCAAAGAAAATTTTCTTTGACCTTGCAACTACAAAAGGTATGTCATACTAAGTTCATTCCTCTTCCCACAATTTGTTTACAGTTGCCAAAGTGCAAAACAGAAAATCACTGTTTGGTAAATATCTGAAATAACTACACACAAATATCTGGAATAACTGCACAAACCTACTTTTCACAAAAATAGACATTATGTGGCTCACTTCCCACTTTATAAACAGAAAATCAAGACACATTAAAAAAATTGTCATTATGAAATGATTATTTGTTTACCAACTGTAGGAAGGAAATACAGTATTTAAAAACTGTTATGGGATAAACTTTTTTCTTTTGCATATACAGACTTTAAATTTTAATGAAGATGTAATAACATGGAATGCAGAGTGCACACTGTAAGCCAACAAAAGCCTTGTGTATTTCTAGATGTCTGAAATGACAGTTTTCATAAGCTAAATGAGACATCAGTAATCCCAGGATGAAATTCAACTAGGCATTGTTGAAGCTAAGGTTCTTCGAGATTGTTAAAACTTGTTTTCACAGTTCTCTGTTAGCAAAGAGAACATTTCCACAGATGTTAAATTCTCAGAAGGCTATTTTAATTGTTTTATGGATTGAAAATTCGATAATAAGTTTATTTTGAAATTTTCTTAGTAGTAACTTCCTAAGTTTTTGGAAAGGAGGTATGTTAAGGAATTTGTGAGCCTCAGAACTAAGAAAACATTTTTTAAAAGTCACCATGTGTTTGTTATAAGCTACAATATCAGGGAATCACAAAATAACAAAAAATGGATCCCAAATTTACAATGAATCATCACATTGAAGAGTAACACCTTCAATTAGGTGTAAATGGACTCAATTAATTTCTTCTTCCTTTTCATTCTTGGCTTATGCTTAAGTGGACACATCACACAAGAGTAAACTACACCACCAGATTCAAAAGCTAAATCTTACCAGCCACCCTAAGCTGCTGATGTTATTAGTAAGTGATAGCAAGTGTTTTCCACCCTATGGATGAAAACGCTCCCAAAACTTAGGGACTACAGGGAGAAGCAGCAGTCAGTTAACCACCTTCTTGTTGCCTCCCTCCGCTTTGTTACCAACAACGTGGTAATGTCTCCTACACACCACCAATTTTATATCTTTAAAATTAAGCTATAATGAAAAACAATGATTCTTCTGAAGCTAAACATAAGGTAGAAACAGAAATTTGGACACCCTTAACAGCAACATAATGAGAGCACTGGGTATGAAACTAGGGGATCTGGGTCAAGTTCCCTCCCACGTCTTGCTGTCTACATACAATTAATTTCAAATTGGCAGGCAAAAAATTACAATTATATTCAAGAATTTGTCTACTATTTTTCAAGATTTCTAAACATTTAAAAAATATACTGTATTTGGGAGAAATATCTTTAAAGTTTAAAGATGTTCATTTATTTAGGGAAAGTAAATATTGCAGAACAGAGAAGCTTCACACATAGTTAAGCCATTCCAGTGGTGTGGCTAGAGAAGTTTGATGGATAAGAAAAGGGAAAGTAACATCAAATATAAAACAAATCTTTAAGCAAAAATAAGAAAAAGCAACCATTCTTCAAAATGAAGATAGGAAATGTCCTATCTTCCCTAGGTAATACCTGTTGCTGAAGAATCTATTGCTGATGCTTTCAGAGATTCCTTTACAGCCTTTATTTTTTCCAGAAATGTCACATAACCATTTGAATACCGACTGGATGACTGTGTTGCATTATCAAATTCAGTTAAATAGTGTTGATCATAATGTCTTAGAGAATCTGAAATTTGTTCGGGCGAGATAACCTCTTCCACAAGCTGTTCTTCATCGGTCGATGGCAGGCTTGATGAACTCTGGCCACTCTGCTCCTTAACGTGGCCACCACCAGGTGGCTCTGGTTCTAATTCGGTTCCTTCAGTTTGATCTGACTCTGGAACGTCTTCTGATGTAACTGGAATATTGATAGGCTCATGAGCATTGTCACTTTCTTCTGCTGCATCAGCAACATCCTGAGGAACAAATTCTTCTCCCTGGTCAGACATCTTGCTGAATTGAAAAAATTAATACATTTACTATACAAAAAAATTTCTCTACCAAATATCAAATTCATTGCTGGTACATAATAATGTTCATAATATACTAAAATGTTGCTCATTAATTTAAAAACAAACAAACAATGATTGTCTTGGTAATGACATCAGGTAAAACATCAGTGAATTTTTAATAAAAACACCACAGAAAGTAAAATATCTGATCAAAAAGAAACTCCAAGCACAATTAGTTTGAAAGAAATCTTTGAAGAATATATTGAAAAATATTTTGAAATATATTGTCATCTCTTCCCTATTCAATAATCAATGTTTGTGAAAGGACTTTTTGAGTAACTTTTTTCCTAAATACAAAACTAACATAGGATTTAGGCTCTGGCATTACAATTGGTTAGACGCTCTAAGAAACCTGTCAACTCACAAGGCAACTATAACCTGGATAGTACCCTCTTGGTGGCAGCTTTGATCTCAAAAGTTGTAGCAGAGGTCTCCAGTGACCTCTACTCATTCCCAAAACAAACATATCAACAAGCAAGTATGGGTTGATCCTGGAGCTGAGTAGGGCCTGAGCTACTGCAACCAGGAGCTTGGCCTGGAAGACAGTTTGACAGCATCCAGGAGCCTGGGGCGGGGCAGCCCAGAGCCAAGCCACAGAGACAAGAGCTGGCTCAGAGTAGTGAGGGGCCAGTCAGCAGTGAGCCCACCTACAGAGGCTGGCAGTCAGGAAGGAGGAATGGAGGAGGTGACTTTGAGGCTAATTCCTGGGGCAACCAGCAGAGGGAAGATTAAAATTTAGAACGGCGGTGAGATGGGAAGTCTGTGAGTAGGGTTTCCATTTTAAGCACAAACCCTTATGGAGGAAAAAAATCAACCTCAGTCAGAGAAGCTGTCTGGCTACTAGATGGCAAGCTTCAAGAACAAATATCTGGAATAAAACTATGCAATTGTCAAATGCAATGAATACAGCATTAGAGTTGAAGAGGGAATTAGTAAACTGCAAGATAAATGAAGAGATTGTACACAAAGTGCTGCAAAGAGATAAGGATATAAAAAATATGAGAGTTGAGGAGCCATGGAAAAAAGAAAAAGAAAGTCTAGTATATTTTTCTGCTAAGCATATACCTTGTTGTGAGCTAAGAACAGATTTGCATTGCTAACGTAAAAAACAACAAAGAATTCACAAAGAGACTGTACGTGGCCTGTGAAGCCCTTTGCAGAAAGTTCATCAGGCCCTGATCTAGCATATGTCAAATTGAAGTCCCAGAAAAATACAGAAAGATGGAAAAAAAGGAAATATCTTAAAAATTAATGGCTGAGAATTTTTCAAAATGGTGAAATATATGGATCCACAGATCCAAGAAGCACAACATAAATATATACCTAGCAGGAAAAGAAAAATAATTCATAGCCACACATTGTAATTAAATTACAGAGTAACAAGAAAGGGTCAGAAAGCAAACAGTGATAAAATATAGGATATATCATCTACTGTTTTGAATCATATTAATTTGCTGACATTAAAAAGGAAAGGAAAGTAAAATCACTGCAGATTGCTCAACAGAAAAATAGAAGCCAAGGCAACAATGTACTAATTAAAATAAGATAGCAATCAACCGAGAATTTATATCCAGCAAAATTATCTCCCCAGAAAGAAAATAGATTCATTTATAAGTAAGTTACCACCAAGATACCTGCTCTAAAAAAAGTTTATCTAAAGAATACTCTTGAAAAAGGAGGAAAATGGACCCAATGGAAGCACGAAGTTCAAGAAGGAAAGATGAGCTAATAAATAATAAACATATGGGTAAATCCAAACAAATACTGTCAATACAAAATAACAGCAAAACCTTCAAATATTAGACAACAAAATACGGTATTGGGAAGGGAAAGATGGGAATAAACTGTTCCTGAACCCTTATACTGTTTAAAAATTGAAGGATCTGATGTTATTAATCCTAGATGTTCTTAAATTAAATATACATGGTTGAGTTTCCGGTACAGAAATAAAATAACTAAAATAAAGTTTTAAATTTTCAAAACAACAAAGAGGGAAAAATGTAAAATGAGATCAAACTAAACAGAAACGGAATTTTTAAAAAATTCAACAAACCTCTTTAGGCTCTCACCCACTAAAAAAAAAATCTTCCTTTCAGTCACTTTCTCTCGTAACAGAGCTTAACGGCCTGATTAGAAAGAGAGTGTCTAAACACACCCTAACTCCGAGCAGTGTACTCATCCACTCGCTTTGGAGAGTCTGGGATAAAGCTCCTGTTTCTATCTGGTGGGTCATCCCCTAAAACGGCCAAGATGGCATCTTCTAAATCACGAACAGCAACAAAATCAAGAACTGCTCTTCAATAGACACAACTAAGATAATAAAAAGACAAACCATAGACTGAGAGACATCTTTTTTGCAAAACTCTTATCTGATAAAGGACTTATATCCAAAATATATAGAGAACTCTCAAAACTCAGTAAGAAAATAATAACAGTAAAAAACAAAAGAGTAAACAATTAAATAGACATATCACCAAAGAATACATACAGAAGGCAAATAAGCAGGGCCAGGACTAGGCTGGAGCCAAGTGTGGTGCCTGCTCTGCTCTACACTTGCACTTGAGCCTGAGAATAAATGCCTCCTAAAATTTTGGACCTAATTGCCTCAGTCACCTCATTCTACTTCTGGCCCTGAGAACAAGTACATGAAAAGATGCTCAATGTCATTAGTCACTGGAGAAATGCAACCTCAAATCACAATGAAAATTCACTGCACACCTATTACAGTAGTTAATATATATGTTTGTTTAGGTTTTTTAGCCCAACAATATCAACGGTTAGTGAGTATGAAGACAAGTGGCTTTTATAACTTGATGGTGAAAATGCACACTGGAACACCATTTAGGATAATTTGTCAGTTTTCTTATAAAATTAAACACATACTTATCATATACCTCAGCAATCTATGTCCTTTACCCAAGTGGAATGAAAAGCTACATTCACACAAAACTTGTACACAAAAGTTTATAAAGGCTTTATTCTTAATCATCAAAGACTGGAAACAACACAAATGTTCCTTAGCTGATGGATACATATACTGTGATATATTCATAAATGGAATACTACTTACCAATAAGAAGGAATAAATTATTGATACATACAATATGAATAAATCTCGAATTATGCTAAGAAGCCAATTTGAAAGGCTACATACTGTATGATTTACTTAAGAGAAAAAGCAAAGCTCTCAGCTAACAACCTCAAGAGTTCCCCAGGTGAAATCCAAAACTGCAAGAGACAGGAAAAAGAGGCAAACCTCACCAGTTGGTATGGTAAGTGGCAGGGTTTTTTTTTATTGATTTTTTTTTGAGAGAAAGGACTTTGATTTGTTGTTTCACTTATTTATGCATTCACTGGTTGCTTCTTCCCCATATGCCTTGACCAGTGATGGAATCCACACCATTGGTGTATCAGGATGATGTTCTAACCAGCTGAGCTACTGGGCCAGGGCAATAGGTGGCAGTTTTAATAAGCAAGAGAACTTACACAGAAGGTTTATCTTGGGCAGCTGCAAAGAGGGGTAGATCTCTGCAATCAACCACCAAAATTTAAGCTTGTAGAGAGGCCTTAATCCAGCTGAGTCATATACACAGACCAGATGGTCTCAACTACACACTAATCTCTAAAGCAGGGGTGTCGAACTCATTTTCAGGGGGCGTGTTTGCCTTCAAAGGGCCGAAACAACTTTAGGACTGTATAAATATAACTACTCCTTTACTGTTAAGGAGTTGAAATTACATTGGGCCTTTTGAAGGCAACCAAGAGGCTGATGTGGCCCCCTGTGAAAACGATTTTGACACCCCTGCTCTAAAGGCTTCCTCCTAGAAGCAGCTCCTAGAAGTTAAGGGACCAGTGGGCAGAACCTTCAAGGATAGTGCAGGGGGTAAGAAACCCTCATTGTCCTGTCCAGTTCAAGGGTCAACCCAGTCATGTCCTCTTGATGACCTCCGACAAAAGCACAGGCCAGTAGGTACAATTTTACAGGTACAACTATATATTTGTATATGCAGAGAGCACCTCTAGAGGGGGAACTGGAGAATCAGGCAGTTTAGGATGGGAGGGGGGAAGGGGTGAAACGCAGATTTTCACTGTTCATTCTTTTTACTGTTTAAACGTTTTGTCATTTTTATGTATTATCTATTCAAAAGTAAATATTTTAATCTTAAAAATTGTTTAAAAGAAAAACGCAATCTCTATCATGATTATACACACAAAAAAGCCCCCCTTTCACCTACAAGGCATGATAGATCCAGAATATAAATGTAAGTAGTAAGGCAGGAGTCCTGGTTTGATTTCTACCAAATAGCCTTGAGTTTTAAAGTCTTTTAAAAGGCACAGCAAAAGCATGGGTGGAAAGGAGTAAGAGTGCCAGAGAGGACGATCTGTAAGCCCTCTATTTACAAAAGACTGAAAATGGTCACCATGGATAACTAAATGTTACATCTTGCGTCTATACTATTACCGTGAAAAGCACTAGGAGAGGGAGGTGAGATACACCTCCTAGCTAGATGCTGCTGCTTCTGAATCCTCAATCACAGATGCGAACCCAGAAAAGGAACCAAAGAAAGCAATGTTGCTTTGCAGTTTTTAAAGGGTGGAACATTCCTGACCGGCCCATCAGTCCCCAGAGCCCGGTCGGCACAAACGCCCAGCACAGAGTTCTGAGTTCAGCGCCGGTTGAGTACCTGACTCAAGGGCAGTCTAATGGTTGGGTCTGGAGAGGGCAACCAGAATCTGTCCTCCTACCTAAGATACTCGGTTACTCGGGTCCAGGTGGTTCCTCATGCTCCTTACAGGCAGCGACCGAAGTCGTATCCTAGCAACGACCCTGGCACCACCTCCTCTCGCCTCCGCACAGATCCCGCGGGAAGAAGAAGTGCTTGCCCTGGAAAAGATGGCAGAGGCAGGGCGGATGGGGATGAGGGGCGGGGCGAGGGCGGGGTGGGGGGGGCGGGGGGCGAGGATGGGGCGGGGCGAGGGCGGGGATGGGGCGGGGCAGAGAAGGAAAAGGGCGGGCTGAGGGTAGGAGGAGGGGCACCGGAGGCGGAGCAAGGGCAGGAACAGTGGTTAACTGCTGGTTAGATCTGAAAGTAAACCGGACTCTAACCACTGTTCCAGATCCCTTTTACACTTGTGGAAGAGCACCATTCTCCGAACCAAACACTGGAAGCAATATACGCTTATAGACATAAGAAATCAGGATTATAGAAAATATAAATATGAGACGAGAATGAAGACCTTTACAAAGGAGAACACATTTGTACAACAGTAGGTGCCTACTTGCTTTTGCTAAATTTAGAACTTGGCTCTTAGCTTCCTGGCAACCAGAGAAAAGGGAGACAGGAGCTATTACATAATACCCCTTTTAGATCAGAAGCAGCAAAGCTTTTGTTAATCACTAAAATGTAAAAGGTTTTTTTTTTCTATCACCGTAAATTCTTTAAGTTGAGAAAGTTTTAAATAATTAAGGGAACATTTACATTCCTATTGCAAATGTAATAACAATGTGGCTACCTTATAATAATAGCTAACACTTATTAAGTATTATTTGTTACTAAACACTTTATATTTCTAATTTAATCCTTGTAATGTTTAATTAAGAAAAGTGACTAGCTCCATTTTACCAGTGAAGAAACTAAGGTTTAGAGAGGTTTAATGAGGGAGCCAGGATTGAACCCAGCAAGTATGAGTCCAGAGCCTCTACTTTAATC
>VMDR010033266.1:0-11419 GCA_007922815.1 Macrotus californicus
GGTTTTTATGGTAGAGTCAATTAATTGGTCGGTTTTATTGAGAACCCAAAGGTTTAATATATCTTCAGAAGAGACATGAAAACTGTAACTATAAAAAGACTTCATTAGGAATGATTGCCAGCTTTTGTTAAGGCTCCAAATGAAGACTTCAGAGCTACAAAGGGTACTTTCTAGTATATTGATTGGTCTCAGAATCACCAGGCAGCATTTATTTTGTAAGAGTCTTGTAAGAAACCACCACTAACTGTCCTATTAATTTTTTTTTTGTATTTCAGTGTTTGCCAGTGTTTCTTAAATTTTTAGCAGTATTTTAATTTTAAATTGATGGCATTCCTTGGACTTTCCTCCTATTTTAAAAATATTGAGAAATAATTAGAGAATGTTAAGGAAATATATTTTGTAAAACGTACTTAGAATATACCAATAGATGAGTTTAACTGATAATGGAAAGACGAATTTCGCTGTTTCTTTCAAACCGTATCTTACAACCTGACTCCCATGATCTGGCCTGTGTGTTGCCGTCACATGTAGGAGAAGGCCGTGCACATGAGATGGTTATCAGGTGCTTGCTGCTGCATGACGGCTTCTGTGGTGTGGAGCCTTACACGTGCCATATGTTGGAAGGGTGTGTTTGTTGAGCGAAGGTTAGTCTTTTCAAACTGTTAGTTTTGAAATCAGAGTTTGGGTAGATCATGATAATATTTTAGACAAACAGCAGTTTCGTGGTTTATAAATGTGGTTTGAAAATCTTTATTTCTGTTAATCAGTCATCATTTTGTATTAAGATTAGATAAGAATGAATGTAGTTTTGCTTATTGTTATCAGGTTTCATGCTTAGGTTAGCCCTCAGGAAATTGTTTTGCCCCTGATGAAGTTGTGTGTACAAATGTAGTAAGCTTACATTTTGTTTATTTTATCCCTTTTGCCTAACACTTAATGCTTAATGGATTGGTATGGTTTTTGTGAACGTCAAGAGACATTTCAGCAATTAATTGTTTACTGTTCTTTGTATATTCAGGCAGATACTAAACTCAGTTGCCATTACATTCTGTACCACTTTTCTTCATATGTGGAAATTCTTAGAGAAGGAGCAGAATCAATTTAGATATTTACTCGTGCAAGTGGCTTTGAGGCAGATACATATGCATCTTTTAAGTTTATATGTAGTTTGATTTCCACAGATATATGAGAAGTGCAAGATTACACTCTCAATCCATAAGTTAAAACATTATTTTAAGTAACTTTGTGGAAATAAAAATAACAGTAAAAATCTTGAAGAGATGTTGAATGCCTTACGGTCACGCTATCAGAAATATTCAAGAAGCCAAACAGCACCACCATATATAATAGCTTTTATGTTCTAGTAAGTTTGTGTGTAGAAGGCTGATTTCATTTAAACTGTCAAAGATGAAAAGCAGAAATATTTTCAGATTTTATTTATTTTTATTTTTGACTTATTTTGAGAGAGAGGGAGAGGGAGGGAGAAAGAGAGGGAGAGAAGCATCAATGTGTGGTTGCCTCTCGCCTGTCCCCACCTGGGGACCTGGCCTGCAACCCAGGCTTGTGCCCTGACAGGGAATCGAAGCAGCAACAGGTTGGCTCTTAATCCACTGAGTCACACCAGCCAGGGCTGTTTTCAGATTTTAAAATCTTGACTAGTTCTTCAATACAGTTGTTTCTGAAACCAGCATGGTATTAATTATTAAGTGTTTTAGGAAAAGAGAGAGAAACTGCATCCCTGAAACACTTTTGGGGAATATTTAAATCAGAAATAAGCACCCAGCTCAGTAGAGGCAGATTGTGAGAATAGGATTCAAGAGCATATAGCAGCTGCTAAGAGGAATTATTTCCAATAACAAGGGAGGAAGGACAACTTTGCCAAAAAAGGTGTTGGCTTTTTACCAGGGAAGGTAAGGACAACCCACACAGAGCCCACTGTCTGTTCCCCACTCACCTGCTGAGGGATGGGCTGGCCCTACGAGGGAGAGGGGAGAGGGTGCAACAGAGTAATTTGGTTATTATTGAAATCTAGGATAAGCTGGATTCAATAAATAATCAGTGAAAATCCTTGTATATAATTGTTAACCCACAGTTTCTTCACCTGGGAGAAATCAAAAGGAAAGGCCACGGTCTCAAGATTCCTGTGTTTAGAAGAGAAGACATCACAACTCCATCGTCAAAGCCGTATATGGTCTCAGTTGGGAACCACAGCTGATGTTCTTAGGGAACCTTGTGACAGATTGAACAGAGCTGATAAGATACTGCTGATGAATTCCAGGCTGCCCTAAATGATTGCATTTTGGATTTTCTTCATTGTGAAAAGTTTTAAATACATTTAGTGACTTTTTGTCTACCAGGGCATCATTGTGACAGACACGATGAACTTTCTTGGCACTTACGATGAAGCTTCCCCAGCCCTATTTGTGATGTGTTGACTGTGATCTAGAGTTAATGAGGTCAGGGTCACAGGTTCAGTCCCCAGGAAAGCCAGTTAGCTTTGCTTTGTTCTCTGATCTCATATGATGCTCTTCACCCAGACCAGCCATCTGGCGCAGGCAGAGCATTGATCACAAAGGGCCTAGTAAGTGAGACACTGTGGGAGGGGCAGCATGAATCTTTCTCCATAGATGTTGAGTAATTAGAAAAACAATTCCCAAAGCATGTGCAAATTGTGTTTCTTACATTATCTTACCATGCAGAAGATAACATAGTTGTCAAATATTTTTGTCCTTTTTGTTGAATGCTCATTTTGACAGTTGTTTTTCAAGTTAGGATTTCTTAGAAGCCTCATTCATTCAGCAGTTGTACATTTTCCTGAATGGTCTTAACCCCCCTCTAGGTGTGTAGGACAGTGGCTGTGGTGCGGAGACCTGTGTGAGTCTGCAAGTCGGAGACCAGACCACCTACTCAGCTGTTCACAGACCCAACGCCCCTGAATTTTAAAAAGTGGGGGGGGAAAAAAAGCAAAGGGCCATTTTGAATGAGAATAAGTACACTGAGAATCTTCAGGGAAACATTTTATAGTTTTTCTAACTATTCCTGATCTACAAATCCCATATTCCCTTCGTTAAAATTATTTTTATTGTTGAGAGAAGTGTCAGAGGTCATCCAGACCTTTGCTGTCTCAGACGGTAGCCACTGGTTCTGTGTGGCTACTGAGCATTGAAATACGGCTTGTGCACATGGAGACGTGCCATAAGTTTCAAACATTTGGTATGAAAAAGAATGTAAAACATGTCATTAATAGTATTAAAATATTGATTACATATTACAACAGTGTTTTAGCTGTGTTAGATTGTGTAAAACATTTTTAAAATTAATTTTACCTTTTACTCTTTCAGCTATGCCTACTAGAAAATTAAAAATGATGTACGTGGCTCACATCTGGGGTTTGCATTATGTTTCCATGGGGCAGTGCTGTCCTAGACCAGCCCCGCGTTTAACTGATAAGAAAGCTAAGGTTCAGAGGTTAAGTAACAGTTGAGTTCTTTCCATCGCCTGTAATCTCTCCCTGTTAATAGGTTAGGTGCTCAGGAAGATGGGTCTCTGAACCATTAAGGACCATTTAGTGCATGGCAGTCACCATATGTTGCAAGATCTGTGCCTGAGTCATTGCGTATTAGGTGTGATGCCAGTGTGTGTGTTTGTATGTATGGACATATATAGGAGCGGGAGTTTGTTTTGCTTATAATATTGATGTTTAGGTTCAATTTTACCTCCCTGTATAGGTCAGAGGCCTTACAGCTTTATTTACTTCTAAGAAAAGCACATTAAAATATGAGACACTAACAGTTGTAACTTTGGGATAAATAAGATATGCTGCTCATTTTAATGGGTACTTTTAATATGCATTTCTTATTACAAAGAAGATTTCATGTGGTTTTAAATGAACCTTGATGGAAAAGCAGCAGGGTTTTCAGGCTGCATGTCTTTTGGATGGAAGAGAGCTGAGTGAAGAGAGATTGCTTAGCCTGTGTTCTGAAGAAACAGATTATGAGCAGTTAGTTACTATCTCTTAACCTTGGATGCTCTTGATGTGCTAGTAGTGGACTTTAAAACCCAGAAGGTTTTCAGTTTTGTGAGAATAACGGTTTTTACTTGGCAAAGATAAGAAGGAAGAAAACCTCAGGACCAGATTTGTTGCTGGTTATTTTTAGTTGAGCGTTTTGTTTTCTAAATCAATAGAGGTAGCTCAAATTAATCTCTTTTTAAAACATATTTTATTGATTATGCTATTGCAGTTGTCCCATTTTTTTCCTCCCCTTTACTCCCCTCCACCCTGCACCCCCCCTTCCACCATTATTCCCCCACCTTAGCTCATGTCCATGGGTCTTACATACAGGTTCTTCAGCTTCTCCATTTCCTACACTACTCTTAACGTCCCCCTGTCTATTTTGTACCTACCATTTATGCTTCTTATTCCCTGTACCTTTCCCCTATTTCAAATTAACATCTGAAAGATATTTACTTTATGTAGCTTCGGATATAGTCTTTCTTTTTGGCCCACCCAGAGTTTTAAGTCATTCTGAGTCTATTGTCAGTGACCCAGTGACAACTAATGAACAAGGACTTTGTGAGGCAGCCTCTGATCCATACTAGACAGTAATAGGTATAAATTTACCTTTTAGGAAGGGTATTTTGGAGGTTCAAAGAAGATAAGAGATTCATTCCAGAATAGTGGCTTATAAAAACATTTCCAGATTATCATTTTTCTATGCTTTTTGTCTGTTACAAACAACCCCTGTTGGTCCTAGGCACAGAGAAACAAAACCAGAAAGCAATTTGAAGACTCCCACAAAGTTAGTAAGCTAAAAAAGCAATTGTCCCCTGCGGTGTGGACTTTACTGCGAAGTGCTGTGACCATCCACATCCCACCCAGCCCAGTCGGCATGGACCCCGCTCATGGCGTGTCAGTGTACACTTACCGAGCACACACATGTGCTGGGCACCACGGGCATGACGTGAAAAGGACAAAGGAGTCGTATTTGAATACAACAGTAGTAGATGTCAGACCAAAGCATTCAAAACTTCTGTTGTCATTTCTAATCTGGGAAAAGAATGTAGCATTTTTATAGAACGAATTTTACAGAAGCGTTGTCATACAATACATGCATTTTGATTAATATTCTATTATTCACTCATGATTTCATGTGCTGTCATGTTAAATGTCATGTCCCATTTCTAGCACTAACTGATTTTTCCCTTTGGGTCACTAGGACAGTGAGTTGGGATACTCAGATGCTGCTGGTCATCCCATTGGGAGTCTTATTGAACATGGCAGGGTAGCACATGTCCCCTGTTTTCCCTCCTTCTTTTCTGGTTCCAGCTGTTTTTACCAGGCACCGTGGAGCTGGCAGTGAATATAAGAATGAAGGACTCAGAGTCCAGTAAAGAAGACACGGCAGAGTGTAGAGTGTGCTGTGACAGAGGCTCAAAGCACTGTGGGAACTCAAAGAAGGGAGTGAGTATTCTGGTGAAGAAAGGTAGAATGAAGAAAGACAGGGAGGAAGCTCACAGAGGAAGTAACATTTGAGCTGGGTCTTGAAAGATGGGTAGAATTTTGGCAGGTGGAAAGGTGTTCTAGAGGTAGGGAACAGAGTGAGCAAAGATCTGGCAAGCACAAAAGTCTTGCTGAGGTGCTGAGGTGGCAGGAACATGGGGCATAGAAGGGAGTGGCAGAAGACAGGACTAGAAAAGTCCTTATGTGAGGCAAAATTTGAAGAGATTTGAAAGGCAAAGAAGGCTGACATTTTTTAGGCAATAGGGAACTATCAAAAGCAGGGAGTGGCGTAACTGCATCTACTTTGGAAGGATAACTGGGAGTTGAGAGGCCTGGTTCTAAGATCAGCTTTCCCTCTAGCCTAATGACCTTGGGTGAGTCAGTTCACTCCTCTGAGCCTCAAATAATCTCTGGTGCAAGATAAAAGGTTTGGACAAGAGTTATCCAGTCTGTCAGTAAACAAATACAGTAGTCACTCAGGGCCTACCTCGTCTATGCCAGGTGCTGCTGTTGGCACTGCGGTATGAGAGCAAATGCAGGGCCCCTGTACTGTGCAGGTGATCTGGTGCGAGAGGCAGACAAGAAACTGAACAAGTAAGTGGAAAAGGGCATGTCAGGTCGTGAGAAGTGCTGTGAAGAGAGGAAAGCTGAGTGAGTGGAGTAAAAAGGAGTGCTGTTTACAGATAGAGTAGCCCGGGGCACTTTGAATGAGGTGGAAGAAGCCTTGGAGATATTGGGAGTCTCTTCCAGATCTCAGATCATAGGTATAATTAAGTGAAAAGCTATGGGAGTTCAAGCTCTTCAACATTGATTTAAATTGATTTCTGTAGAGATGTTCTTACAGTTTTGATTAGTTCCACCAATATGGTTATTGATGGGCAGAATGTTTTTAGCAGTCCACCTTATATATATAATTTGGCTAAGTACAGCAGAGTCTCATTTTAGAAAACAGCCTCTTTGGTGTTCTGGAAAAATGCCACCCGTGTTGGTAATTTGAATCCTGCCTGTCTCCCTCCGCACATTATCCATCTCAAACCTTTGTGGCTTTAGAAGGGGGAAGATGCTAACCTTTACCCAACCAGATTTGGGCAGTTGCTCAATATATTGAATAGCTCTTCTATTTTAATATAAATTAAATTTAAGTGGGAGCTCTGGGATAGCCCTGCTTTAATTAGAGTTGGAATGCGTCTTAGGAGACCGTTTCTGCCAGTTAAAATCGTTAACAGTGGCTTTATGATTTTTTTAAAGATTCATTAATAAGCTGGGTCTTTCCTGAGGTCTTAAAGTTTGGCATATAGATGATTCTTGTCAAATCAAGTGAAAGGCTGAAAAATGCAAACATTCTTCTTTGACCCTAAACTTTTTTCTTGGAGATGGTAATCAGCAAGAGAGGATGCCCAAAACTGACTTGCTCTACATCTGAGATACTAAGTTGGGAGATCTGGACTTACTGTTTATGGAGGACCATTCCCATAGAGTTTTAAACTGATGTCCCACAAATTGTGTCTGCAGGTTGGGAAGCTAGAGCGGAATGCTATACTTTTAGAGATAGTGTAAGATGTGATCCCTGACCTTAGGCTGGCATGGAATCCAAGCTATGTTGCTGTGTTTCCTTGCCTAGTAGTTCACAGCCAGTGGAATTGGCCCTGCCTGAATTATTGAAATCATGCTATGGGACTTACAGGGAGTTGTTATAGAACTAAGTGACTTACACATTTGGGGTTTACACGTGTATTTTTGTTCTTCACTTTTCCTTCTACTGAATATAAAAGTATCTCCTGGGTCTTTGGTTCTGCCTTCTGGTTGTTTATAATCCCTGCCCTAGATTACTTCATTCTGCCAGTCCCTGTTGTTATATGATCTATCTTTTAAAAATTAAATTCTCATTTTAATTCCCTTGCACATCTGTCTTACTCAAAATGTTTAGTTATTTGGGATAGAGCTGAAGAAAGAAAGGAGGAAGGGAGAAGTCTGTTTAGACACTCACAGATCATGTTAGTATTTTATTTACTTATATCTGAATTTTTAATATTGTTTTTCCCTCAAATATTAACATTTTATTATAGCAAAATTTATATATTAATAACATAAAATTCACCGTTTTAACCATTTTAAGTGTACAGTTTGCTGGCATTAACTACATTCAACGTCATACAACCATCACCACAAACCATTTCCAGAACTTCTTCATCATCCCAAACAGAAACTCTGTACCTGTTAAAAAAATACTCATTTCTCCCAGGGCTGATTCTATTTTCTAGATGTCTTATGTAAGTGGGATCGTGCAGTATTTGTCCTCTTGTGGCTGACTTATTTCACTTACTATAATGTTTTCAAGGTTCATTCACGTTGTAGCATATGTTAGAACTTTATTCCATTTTATGGCTGAATAAGATCCCATTTTATGTATATAACATTTTTTAAAAATCCATTTATCCTTCGACGGACACTTGGGTTGCTTCCATGTTTTAGCTATTGTAAATAATGCTGCTATGAACAAAGGTGTGTACAGATACCTCTTCAAGGCCCTGCTTTCAATTTGTTTGAGTATTAACAGAAGAGAGGTGGCTGGATCATATAGTGATGCTATTTTAAATTTTTCAAGGAACTGCCATACTGCTTTCTGCAGAGGCTGTTTTATATTTTACATTCCCACCGACAGTGCATGAGGGTTCCAGTTTCTCTGCATCCTCTCCAACACTTGTCTCTTTTTTCTTTCAATAATGGCCATCCTGACAGGTGTGAATTGGTATCTCACTGTGGGTTTGATTTTCATTTCCCTAATGATTAGTGATGTTGAACATATTTTTTTGTGCTGATTGGCCATTTTTATGTCATCTTTGTAGAAACGTCTATTCAAGTCTTTTCCCCGCTTTTAAATTGGATTGTTTGGTTTTTCTGTTGTTGAGTTTTAGGAGTTCTCTGTATATTCTGGGTATTATTAACCCCTTTTCTGATAATATGATTTGCAAATATTTTCTTCCATTCTGTGGGATGCCTTTTTACTCTGTGGATAGTGTTTTGATGCACAACATTTTTATAAATTTCAGTTTGTCTATTTTTTCTCTTATCTCTGCCTTTGGTGTCATTTTTGAGAAATGATTGCAAAATTCAATGTTGTGAAGCATTTGCCCTACATTTTCAGAGTTTTATTGTTTTAGGTCTTGCATTTTGGTCGTTCACCCATTTTGAATTAATTTTCATATATGGTGTTAGGTAAAGGTCCCACTTCATTTTTTTAAATGTGGATATCCAGTTTTCTTAGTGCCATTTGTTGAGAAGACTATCCTTTCCCCATTGAATGGTCTTGGTACCCTTGTCAAAAATCATTTGACCATATATGGGAGAGTTTATTTAAGGACTCTCTATTTTATTCCATCAGAAAACATGTGTGTCTTTATGCTAGTACTATACTGTTTTTTTAAGTATATTTTAAGTATGCTATTACAGTTATCACAATTTTTCCTCCCCTTCATCCCCTCCTCCCTGTACCGCCCCCCACCCTCCAGCACTCCCCGCCTTAGTTCATGTCCATGCGTTGTACATATGAGTTGTTTGGCTTCTACATTTACTATACTATTCTTAACCTCCCCCTGTCTATTTAGTGCCTAACTATTATGTGTCTTATTCCCTGTACCGTTTCCCTCCTACTCCTCCCTTCCCCCTCCCCACTGAAAACCCTCCATGTGATCTCCATTTCTGTGATTCTCTTCCTCTTCTAGTTGTTTGCTTAGTTTTTGTTTTTGTTGTTTTTCTTTTAGGTTCATTTGTTGATAGTTGTGATTTTGCTGTCATTTTACTGTTAATATTTTTGATCTTCTTCTATTTCTTAGATAAGTCCCTTTAACTTTTCATTAATAAGGGCTTGATGATGATGAACTCCTTGAACTTGACCTTATCTGGGAAGCACTTTATCTGCCCTTCCATTCTAAATGATAGCTTTGCTGGGTAGAGTAATCTGGGATGTAGGTACTTGCCTTTCATGACTTGGAATACTTCTTTCCAGCCCCTTCTTGCTTGTAAGGTTTGAGAAATCAGCTGACCGTTTGATGGACACTCCTTTGTAGGTTACTGTCTCCTTTTCTCTTGCTGCTTTTAAGATTCTCTCTTTATCTTTCATCTTGGGTAATGGAATTATGATGGGCCTTGGTGTGTTCCTCCTGGGTCCAACTTCTTTGGGACTCTCTGAACTTCCTGGACTTCCTGGAAGTCTATTTCCTTTGCCAAAGTAGGGAAGTTCTCCTTCATTATTTGTTCAAATAAGTTTTCAATTTCTTTCTCTTCCTCTTCTCCTTCTGGCACCCTTATGATTCGGATATTGGAACGTTTAAAGACATCCTGGGGGTTCCTAAGCCTCTCCTTATTTTTTTGAATTCTTGTTTCTTCATTGTGTTGTGCTTGAATGTCTCTTTCTTCCTTCTGGTCTACACCGTTGATTTGAGTCCTGGTTTCCTTCCCATCACTGTTGGTTCCCTGCACATTTTTCTTCATTTCCCTTATTGTATCCTTCATTTGTTTATTTAATTTGTGACCAAATTCAACCAAGTTTGTGAGCATCCTGATTACCAGTGTTTTGAACTGTGCATCTGATAGGTTGGCTATCTCTTCGTCGCTTAGTTGTATTTTTTCTGGAGCTTTGATCTGTTCTTTCATTTGGGCCATTTTTGTTGTCTTGGCACGCCTGTTATGTAGTAAGGAGCGGAGCCTTAGGTGTTCACCAGGGCCGGGCAGCCACGTGGCTGCGTTGTGATGCTGTTTGTCGGGGAGGGGTCCAAGAGGGATCAATGGCGCTTGCTCCGCTCTCTGCCGGCTTTCAGTGACTTTTCGCACTACCCACAGTCAAATTGGGCCCCTCTGATGCTGATTCTGGTGCTGGTTCCCGGTGGGAGGGCTTATGTATGCTCTAGGACCCTGTGGGTCTCTCCAACGAGCTCTCCTGTGAGGCTGGGAGTTTCTCCTGCTGCCGCCGCTTCAACCCCCACAGGAGTTTTCAATCAGAGGCTTTGAGGCTTTATTTCCCCACACTGGAACTCTGGGTTGTGGGGTCTGTCTCGCTCCCCAGTTATTCCTCCCGGTTTATCCTCATGAGGGAGTGGGACGCCTGGTCCGCAGCCACCAGCTCTCCGCGCCTTTCCCGGATTCGCCAGCCACCGCCCCGCCATGTGAGTCCTTTCCACCCCTCCTACCGGTCTGGATGTATGTTTCTTCTTTAATTCCTTGGTTGTTGGACTTCCATACGGTTCAATTTTCTCTCAGTTCTGGTTGTTTTTTGTTTTAAAATTTGTTGTTGTCCTTCTTTTGGTTGTATGAGGAGGCACAGTGTGTCTACCTATGCCTCCATCTTGGCCGGAAATTGTCCAGTATTATTTTCAATAGAAGTGGTGAAATCAGGTATCTTTGCCTTTTTCCTGATCTGAGAGGAAAAGCTTTCAGTCATTCACCATTGAGTATGATGTTTCCTGTGGGTTTTTAATATATGAGTGGTAATAAGTCGAGGGAGTTTTTTTCTATTTCTATTTTGTTAAGTACGTTTATCATGGAAGAGTGTTGAATTTTGTCATGTATTTTTCTGCTTCAGTTGAGGTGAACATAGGGTATTTTCCTTCATCTTGTTGATATGAATGATGAATTACATTGATCAATTTTCATCTGTTGAACCATCATTGGATTTCAGGAATAGATTCCAGTTGGCCATGGTATATAATTATTTTAATATGCTGCTGAAATATGTTGCTAGTATTTTGCTGAGTATTTTATATCAGTATTTCTAAGTGATATTGGTCTGTAGTTTCCTTTTCTCGTGGTGTCTTTGTCTTGCTTTGTATCAGTGTTATGCTGGCCTTATAGAATGAGTTAGGAAGTGTTCCCTCTTCTTTTTTTTTTTTTTTGTTGTGGAAAAGTTTGAAGATTGGTATTCTT
>VMDR010033267.1:0-11403 GCA_007922815.1 Macrotus californicus
GTGACAAACATTTTTAAAAATAATGTGATCTAAATTCCTAGGTCTTTCTTTTGGATAGATACCTAGAAATGTAATTACATGGTTAAAAGGTATAAATATTTTAAGGTTCTTGAGAAATACTGTTTTCCAGAATGTATGTTTAAAATATATACTTCTAACAGCAATACTTGAGAGACCACTTCTTCTACATGTTAAATATTACCATCGAAAAACAGGCTCTGTTGGATAGGTGACAATGGTATCTTATTATTTCAATTTTCATTTCTTTTTTTGCAAGTGAAAGGGAATGTTTTGCATTAGCTACTTGAATTTTTTAAATGTGAACTGTTCTTTTCCTTTACTCATTTTTCTACTGGAGTTTTAGTGTTAATTTTATGATACAACTAATGTTTTCTCCCTACAAACTGGGCTACATTTCTTTTCTGCTCCCACGCTCACACCTAACGAGACTCGGTGCCTGACACAGTAGCCCCCAGCACAGGTCTGACGGCATCGGGATGGCACAGTGTGGTGCACGAGCTTCATACTGGCATTGCACGTTACCCGGGGAATGCTGAGCTGGCTAATTCCAGACTCCCTGATTTCGATTTCTTCATTTATAAAATTGGATATTATCCACGAATCATAAACTCCATGAGACCAAGGACCCCCATCTATCTTATTTTCTGTTATATTCATAGCATATGCTGTAATGTATATACAGTATAGTGAAACTTGGTAAGAATATGCCCAATATGTGAATAAGTAACTACTGAGCAAAAAAGGTGCCAAATCACAATGATCTGGAGGCTGAGACTCCTTGCCATGGTAGGGATCTTGTCAAGCTTCTGTACCCTATTCTAACTGGAGACTATGACAGGAAATTTTTGACATCCACAGAATAGATTGCTATTTGGACAATGAAGAGGTTTAATTCTACTTGCAAAGGCTCTAAAACTTCCCAAGATATTTCCCTATTCCCCAATACTCCACACAACTCTAATACATACTTAACCCTGTCTATATTTCAAGAACTTACATACTAACCACTCTACACCTTGATACCCAGCAGCGTGCTTGCTACATAATACACGCTCACAGATACTCCTTCAGTGAATGAGTCAATCTCAAGGAGGGATGCATAATAAAAGGCAAAACTGTACAGTAAGAGACGCAAGCAAAAGGCTTTGAGAAACATTAAGCGACATACAATTTTCTAAACCCCGTTCCATGGTGACAACCTCGTCATATAACGTGCCCTGTAGTCTCACTTCAGAGGGAGCTTGGTGGTCCCATGAAGGCGCCACCTGCTGCTCTGAAGTGGAGCCTGCCTATGCTTTCACACCCCACTTACGGCGGAGCCGAGAGATGAGGTCAGAATCCAACTGGCTCTCGAAGACTCTGCCAAGACTAAACTCCTGCCTCTGTCCCTCACGTCATCTAACAAAATTCTGTTCAGTCCCTTATATTTATGAACCCGTCTACATTTTGTTTATCTTTCTAGTCTCACCATCATCCCGGGTGACTTCAAGGACTGCTTTTCTTCCCATCATCCAAACTGCCTACTTAAAATGGCTTTAAAAAACGACCCAACAGAATGACTCATTTTATCTAAAACTTAAATCCAAGTATGCCACGAAATGGTGTGAGCAGTCCTTCACTGATCACAAGAGACCACCCATGATAATCAGCAACTCCGTCTTCTATCACTGCCCACCACCCTGCCCTGTAGACTCAGGTGACCAAGTCTTCTGTTTCTGGATCACACTCTATTCCTAGAAAACTACAGATGAGACTAACTGCTCTTTTAGGAACACAGCGAATTAACAACTTGCATAAAATATCTTGTCAATCATACACACAAAAAGATAATTAAAGAGGAACAGGTGCCTTACTTTAACTTTCCACTAAAGAACTTAAGAATTCAAACCTACATCCTTGGGGTACCACAAAACAACTGGTAAATGGAACAAAGACCCTTTTGTACTAAAAGCCCAAAATAAAAACGTCAAATACTTTCTCCTTTTTTAAGGGAGCTTTCAAACAGTCCGCTGGGAAACTACCTTACGCATTAAGTCAGAAACTTGTTTTCCAGTTGCGCATTCTCCCCGCGTGCTATGGCCCTTTACACAGCGTTCAAAAGTCCGCTTCTCAAAGTGTGCTTTTCTGAGCTCTCACAGGCAGCACAAAGAGTTTGGAGTACATTCAGGTAACTGTTTCTTTCCTCCCTTCAAAAGAAATCAAATTGTCTTCAGTTTTTCAACCTCTGCAGTCAAGATCACCAGGCCATAGGGCAACTTGTACTCAGTTCTCTTCATGAGAGAACCTTTCAGGCTAGTGCTGTGAAAATGAATTCTTCTTTTTCAGGTCCGTTACAGGACCACTTACAATAGAAAGCTTTTATTTCTTTGACTTCTGAAATAGGAAGGAAACATTAATAAAATGTAGGTGCACCTCCATACCCTTTTAGGCTTCCATTATTCACAAATACAAAGAAGGCTATTTTCATATACTCTGCACTTAGATTTTAACTAAGCTCTAGCGTTTTTATTTAAAAACATGCATGTGGTAGCTGGTTTCAGATGCTGGGAACAGAGATGAGACAGGGCCTGTGCCCTCAAGGAGCTCAGGGTCTAAGGGGAGCTGCAGAGCTGCAATGAGACATTCAACGTGCCAGGAAAGAGGTGTGATGAAATGGGAGTGTGCTGAGGGCGCTCTGCTTCAGGTGAGATCATGGAAAGCTCTTTGGGAAAAAGCCAATGCCTGGGCTGAACTGCAAGAATGAAAGGAAGGCTGGCTGGGTGATGGGAGAGGTACTATGAGAGGAAAGATGAGGGGAGGGGATGTCCAGGGAAGAATTATCAGGATATATGTATTTTCACTTTACATTATTCATCTTTTCGATCTTCATTATACAGGGAAATGTATAAGTTATTTACCTGCTTTAGTTCCATTTTTAAAAACTAAGACTAGCAGCTCTGAGGATTCTAAGACATCTGTTATCCTTGACTTTTCCTTTTCTTCTACTATTTCTAATCTGTTTCCATTTTGGCTCATATTCTGTAATATCACTCCCGTTCATCTTGTTACTCAGGGACCTGTGACTTTTTACCTGGACTATGTAGCCAGAGCCCACTCCTGTTCACCCCATGTCCCAGCCATCTTACTAGAATCTGTTCTAGAATAATCATTTTAAGGCTTTGAAGCATTAAAAGTAGCACACTGATGGAAAAAGTCAGTTAACTAAATTTCACAAATATTTATTAACCATTTTCTTGTGCCAGACACAGAAAATAATGGTTAACTAGAAACTGTCTTTGCCTTTGGGGAACTCAATGTATTTTACTTTTTGTGCCTTTATTTTTTTTATTTTTTATTTATAGACATTTACATTCTACCGTGAGCCAGACACTATGTAAGGTTTTAGGATAAGAGATGTTTAAAGTGTGTGTGTGTGTTGGGGGGGGGGGGGTTGGTGAGGGGGAGAAGTCAGTTCCATTTTCAATGTGACCACATTGTGGTAGAAAAAAAAGATACACATGCACATAAATAATTGCAAAGCAGTATGATTCATATTTCTGTCTTGCACCGAGGCATGAACTATAATGATACTGGTAAATGATAATATGAATGTGAACCAAAGAAATGGCTATGGGGTTGAGACCAGGCTAGGAAAGATATTAAGGAAAGACTGATGGGATATTTTAACTACGTATGTTCAATAGGTTAATGGATATAGAGGCCTATGACTGGGGAAAGATGCGGAAGACCTACCAGTATGTGGGGAAGTAGCTGAAGCTATGGGACAGGGACAGAATCCTGGAGGACAACAATATTTAAACAACAGGTAGAATAGTAAGAGAAATCCAGAAGGAAGGGAAACGGGAAGAAAAGTAGCAGTGATACATTAATCACTGTTTTCTGTGTCTGGCACAAGAAAATTCTTATCAACTGGTATATGAAAAAATGCTTACTGTCAGTAATCATCAGAAAAGTGCAAATCAAAACCAAAATGAGATATCACCTCACATTTGTCAGGATGGCCATTATTCCAAAAAAAAAAAGACCACCCCTGTTGGCAAGGATGCTGAGAAAAGGAAACCCTGCTCATTGCCAACGGGAATGTACAATGGAACCACACAGGTGCTGTGGAAAACAGTGTGGCAGTTCTTGAAGAATGAAACACAGGACTACCACGTGAGCCTGCAACTCCACGTGTGGGCATACACCGAGAGAACTGCAGCAGGGCTCGGACAGACACTTGCACACCCACATTCACAGCAGCACTATTCACAGTGACTGAAAGGGGAAAAAACTCCAAACGTCCATTGACAGGCGCATGGATGAGCAAAATGTGGTCAATAAATACAATGAAATATTATTCAGCACTAAAAAGAAATGAAATTCTCACACATCCTACAACATGGTTTAACGTTGAAGACATTATGCTAAGTGAAATAAGCCAGATACAAAAGAAAAATATTGAACGCTTCCACTTTTATGAGGTATCTAGAATTGCCAAATTCATAAAAAGTAAAAAACAGAATAGTAATTTCTAGGGGCTAGGAGTTTGGTGACAGGGGAGTTATTGTTTAATGGGCACAGAGTTTCAATTTGGGATGATGAAAAGCTTCTGGAGATAGACCGTGGTGACGGGTGCTTACTGAGTGTACTCAATGCTACTGAACTGTATACTTAAAAATGGCCAAAACAGCAAATTTTGTTATAATAATAACCACAAAAAAATAGTAACAACAACAACAAAATAAAAAGACTACTGGAAATAGATTCATTTACTTTTTCTCTCCAATTTGCTTCATTTTTATCAACAATATTATATGCCAATATATTCATCCATTTTATTCTATATTTTATTGAACATTTATTTCCTTATTACAGAGTTGGTGAAAACACATAGCTACTCTCACCGTACTGAGAGCCAAACGGTGGTTCCATCTTATCCAAGTCAGTCCTGATCACTTATAAAAAGAATCAAAGACAGCCCTCCTCTTGTGACTGGTAAGTAGATCTCCAAACTTTCCATTTTTTACCTAGAAATTATCATGTATAAAGTTATCTTACTCTTTCTGCTGAGAAGTGGGCTTGGGAATTGGTCACAAACAAGACTTTTTTCTGTTGAAACTATTTTACCCTTTGACTTTGATTGTTCACATTTGCAGGAAATTTGTTGATAAAATGTTACTCATTTAGACCCTGACTTTAAAAATTCTCTCACTATAGCTATTTTAATTGTGAAATTTTGGTCCTATGACAAACCAATTTTAGTACTCAATGTCACCTCCAGTATTTACTATTTTCTCTCTTTTCAGCATCAGAAAAGTAACTCCTTCTCTGCATTTGGCTGAAAAACAGCTGTTCCCAAAGGAGCTCCCTAATTTGTGCCGTCTTTCTGAATTCACATGTAATCTTCTGATCAGTATCTTAGGACACTTTCTACCCTTCTTTAATTTTTCACTGATTTTACATGATCAGCTTGACTCCCTTGATAGCAGAATGCACTATAATCGCAAAACATATCTTTGAGTCGATGGATTTAAAGCATAATTTGATTTTATAGTTGGTGAATGTGGCTCAATTAACTTCACCAGGTGTATAGTTACTTGATCTTCGGCTATATTTATAATCTTGTTGAAATTCAAGTTAAGGAAACAGAAAACTGATATGCTTGCTACCTCCTATGTTTTAACAAACAACCTCACTGGAACATTACATAACAAGCGTGGCAAACTTTTGGAATGGTACCAATAAGAATCTACATATAGTTCAAACTCTGTAGTCTGGTGGAGTGGCTGGGTGCTCTTCAGTTGCTTACTTTATTTAGAATGTTTGTTCAAAGCACTTTGTGGCCAGGTAATGTCTTGGCTTTCTTCAGCCATAGGTCTGCTAGGAAAATAAGCCCTCATGCCCTAAGACATCCACTGTATGTAATAAATTAACTTCTCTCCAACGTGTCTAGAATGGCACCATTGTTGGGAGAACTGAGGGAAAGTCACTGAATAACTTGCGAGCCCCGTTGTTCAGATGAGGAGCCCTGGCAGAAAAGGCCTGGACAGTGACACTGATGTGATTCCTGGTTTACCCGCTAGATGTGTCACTGAAGGAGAAGTGCTCGCCTACCCTGGGAACCCATGCCGTGACAGGGCCAGCACTAATCATTATACCTAAGACATTTTGTACTAAAACTGTTCCTTAAGAAAAATGTTTACCCTCGTTAGAGATAAGAAAAATGAAGCCAAGAGAGTCGAGTAAGTTGTGGTAGAACCTGGACCTGAACTCATTTCTAGCTCTGGAACCCAGTTCTGCATTTCACAGACAGGATTTTGACAGTGATAATAACAATGGCTTACAGAGAGACACCCTAGAAGCATTCCACAAGAGACAAGCTAATAGTGGCAATGGCCTTGAATCAAGAAAGTGCCAGTAAGGATGAGGAGAGAAGAGTGACTCAAGTCACTTGGGCAGACACTGACTGGTTAAGAGGTGGCCAAGAGGGTAGGGGGAAGGGAAAGAAGAAATTATAAATGATACCAAGTTGGCCATCACCACCTGAAACTCAGAAAAGTACATCTTATTAGTGGTAGGTCAGTGGCATTACCTTTACATAAGAAAAGCAACATAATAGTCACTTTGTTACAACAAAAACTATTCTTGGAAAAGAACTGAAAAAAGAAAGCACTGTAAGAGTTTTGTCTAGCATGAGGTAAAATTTAAGAACAGAAGAAGTATCAAAATGTGAATTAATAGCCATAATCCTTACTACTAGGACAATTCTAGTAATTCTAGATCTAATCCATAGGAGATAGGTATTACACTCACCAGAGGTGTAAAATATTTACCAGGCTAAAAATTAACCTGCCTATCCTCTTCAAAAGGAGATTCTAGGCAGCCTAGTCTCCAGGAGGTCACATCCAAGTGGCAGCGGGTACCACTTCCATGGCTGCCTTCAACACAGTTAGTTATGGTCCCATGGCTACTGGGGTCTCTTTCCGAGTGATGACGTTTCTCTCCTTTATGCCTATTAACAACAGTCATTTGTCCCACTGTCCTGCATGGAGCGTATGTTCCACTCAGTACGCATTATAGTCTGGCCTACTTTCATCTACCACTCTGATCATCCTTTTATTATTCATGATAAGGCCACAAATGGAAAAGTGGTTGGGCACATAAACTAAAGATGGTGTGTGTTAATGTATTCATAGATGACCTAGGCATGTTAAAGTAATATGAAAATATCCAATTAATGTACCTTTCAGTTCTCTTCTTGTTTTCCTCCATTTTTTGATTTGCTATCTTTAATAGGAAGTCGATATAATCCTCTGTCACCATCAGTCTTCCCTTATGGCTTAATGGCACTTCTAAGCCATGTGTGCTCCGGACAGCCTGCAAGGAATGAACAATTCAAACAGGGTGATTTACGTACTAGAGACACTGAGGAGAACTAAAGAAAACCCCTAGTCAGGGCTGTGTTTAAACGGAGTTCAGCTCTATTACAGCATTTAAGGTTATGCTTTGATATAATTTAGCTAAACACAGTTGGATCAAAGGAGATTAAATAGATTTTTCCATCATATAAAGTCATTTCTAAAGAAAGTCATTCTACACACTGTGTTTTAGAGAAGCAGATAATATCAGGGAATCCAATAACTTTAACAGTTTCAATCTCACTAAAGCTTAAAAAGCTTTAATACACTATTTAAAGAAAAGAAATAAATAAAATCTCAACAGAAGCTTCAAGGGAAAGCCAGATTAACTGGCTTCAAAAGAGCCTCTTAGCTCTGTTTCAACAGTGTGGCTACAAGAATAAACCATGCCTGCTCAGCCTCACAAAGTGGCTGCTTTCTCGATGCTTTAGGGTCAACCTTAGCAACCCCGTTGATGAAACAGTCAACATGTTACAAGTAAATCCAAACACTGTATATAGATTAAGAACAATAACAAAGGCTATTATGAAAAACAAAAATTAATTCAATGAACATTTACTAAGCATCTGCACTGCAGGCCCTATGCAAGGGGTGAAGATACAGGATGGATATAACATAGTCCCTTTAAGAGCTTACACCTCAGAATGGGAAATAAACAAGTGAATGAAAAATTATAATACAACATGTCCCTCTGTGCACAGGCACACACATACAAAACATCAAGGAAATGTAGAAGAGGTTCAACTAATTGAGACAGGCTTCAGCTTTATGGGAAAGGTGGCATTTGAGTTGGGATTTTGAAGGATAAGTGCAATATTGCCGGACGTAAAAACGGGGGAGAAACACTTATCCATAGTCATGAAGACATGAAAGAACAGGACACATTTGGGAAACAACTAATAGTTTTCTATCCCGATGGAGTGTAAGTATGCTAACAGGAGATGGGCATAAATAAGGTGGATAGAAAACAGTTTGGGTAACACCTTGAATATCAGGGAAAATACTTAGAGACCCTGACTTTTCAAAAGGTGGGATTCTAACAGTGCAGTTTGGAGGGGACTCAGATGGACAGCCAGAAGACCACTCAGGAGACCACTGTAAAGACTTCAGTAGACAGAACGAGGGCTTAAGTAGAGGCAGTGACAGAAGCGCAGAGGTGGACTCAGGTGTGAGAAATTAGAGGCAGATATGACAGGACTTGAAACTAACAGAACATGGAAGACATCGCAGAGGAAGGTAGAAGAACGGCTCTCTTCTTGCTGGGCCACCAAGTGCAGCGGGGAACGAGATGGGGACACAGACCAGGAGCATGGGCTCTGCCTTTCTATTTAATCATGCTTTACAGGGTTCTTCTTTTGGAAGCCACTTCTATTTGTCAAATAGGATATTTGGTAAAAATAGATAGAAAATAGGGAGGTCTAGGGAGCTAGAATGGAGGACAATCTGAAATTAATTCAAGGGCAAATACATGGCATGACAAACAGGAAATACAATCACTAAATACTGCAGCAGATCAGAATACAGCAAAATCACTAGGGATTGGCTTGGCCAGTAGAAGACTCAGAGAGGATGTAGACCTGAGAAGGAACCTTAAGAGATCATTCAGGCCAGAGGTCAATAACTTTTTCTGTGAAAGGAGAATAAACATTTTCAACTTTGTGGACCACACTGTATGTCCCAGCTACTTAATTTTGCCATGGTAGCACAAAAGCAACTTTAAACAGTAATTAATCAAATGGGTGTAGTGGGAACTGGCCTGACTGTGCTAGGGCAGTAGTTTGCTGGACCTCTGATATGGCTGAGAAAATTCAGACCGAGGGATTAAGGAGCTTGCCCAAGTTCATATAGCACAGCCGGGTGCCGGCCGGTATTCGTGCAGAGGACTTTAGACCCCCTATCTGTGATTCTTTCCATGACGCCACGGTGCTTATTACTTTGGGTTATGTAGGATGAGGAGGGCACAGTAGAGAAAACAATACTATAAAATAAGACCTCAAACGTACATCTAACAGCTCTAGACTTCGCCCACTCTGAACTGTGCCCTGAAGGACAATATAAGTCACTGAAGGTTTCTGAGCGAGGGAATGACAAGAAGATCTGAGTAAGGAGAGACTAAAGGCAGGCCTCTAAGTAGAAGTCTAAGTTATTTCAATAGTCTGGATATCTTCATGCTCAAAGAACTCTTTGCCAAAAGCCATCTTACCACCATAGTCTTTCCTCTCTTTCCCACTGTTATGCCAGAGTTCCGGAAACCAGAATCTATTGCCACTGAATGCTGTAAGAAAATAAATTTGTTAAATTCTGGTAATCTGACTAATCAGATAAACTGTTAAACTCTACAAACTGCAGAAACATATATAACGCCCAACCTATAATTAAATTAAAAAAACTAGTTGATTAAACTAACACCACATTAATTTTTGGTAGGTGTTTTAAAGCTTAATTAAATCTATCCACAAATCTACAATTTCAAGTATAATTACAAAGTTTATTTTACCAGGATCTGTGCATCTTGTAACTGTCGACACTGTATATGAAGAACAAGGGGTTCAAACTTCAAAACGGCATCGCCATTCGCGTTTTTCAGAGCTACGGTCTAAACAAATGAAAAGTGCTCATATCAGACACAAATGTATGACCCTCTTCTTCGGTGACCCTTTATGATGTGTAACTTGTTTTCCCCGGGAACTTTTAGGCTCCTTCAGCATCCTTTTTCCAAAATAACTTTGCACTCTTGTTTTCTTGGGCTTCTTTTGCCAGAAACTTATTAATCCGCTTATTCTTTTGAAAGACCTGACTTCTAATTCTCCCATATATTCCTGCATCATTCTTTCCAACCCTGTGTTAAAAAGTAAGTTACTACTGTATTTGATTCCTTAACAGATTTTTCATTAAGGAATATGGTATGTAAAGACTGTGCTAGAAGGTCTGTTTGAATACCCCGTTGTTAGATTGAGGTTTGAGACACATGTACTACTATGTATGAGCTAGAATTTATATAAGGCAGTCATTATTCTGTCTGTCTAACATCCCTAGGCAGCCCACTCCCTCCTTCACACCATTTCATTTTCATGGGACGTAAATCATGACCCTGTCACTCACCACTCCCACTATCATAACATCAAAGATGCCAAGTGCCTAGGTCTGATCAGGAATGACATTCCATTCTATTGGCAAGAATAACTGATCTCAGGGGGAAGACACCTAACCCAAGCAGTATGATTCAGGGTCCCTCTTTGGGAATGATACATGGATCTTCAGAAGAAGTCTTTTCTGCTGGGGTTGCTGGCACAAAGATAGTCTGAAGCAGAAGAGAGTGAGGGCAAATACATAGAGAGAACTAGTACCTGAACAACGGGGTGGAGGTCGAGCGAGTATTCTGAAGATAACATTTGAGCACCTGAACCAGTAATGTAAGTGCTTGGCTAATACAAACTTACATGAACTCATCTAAACATTTCAATTTAGGAAACTAAATAATCCAGCACAGACAGAAAAATTTTCAAGAAGCAATCCAGGTAAGTAATGGATAATTTATTTACATCCGTATGCTGGTAATAGTGCTAATCCTTTATTCCTGGCACCCTTTTTCTTTCCCCTTTTCCTTCGACAATTTGTACCAGGTTGCACAGTTATAAAATGGCAGGAATAAAATTTAATCTTTGGACCCAATGTGTCCAATGTCCATGAACTCTCTGCTATGTCCAAGAGGATGTGTTTTGTTGAGCATTCATAGTAATGCCTGCATAAATATTTCTGCTTTTATCTACTACAACTCAGAAAAGCCATCATAATGAATTCTCTGTAGGCTTTATGAATAATCTTCACCCATTATAATTATGAACATAAATCATCTTGAATTTTCTATTGTTTTCATCTGTATTAAAAAGTGACTGTGAATTAAAAAGCTTATTTCTTTAAATTTATAAACACAAACTTACCACATCATCTTTTATACAAGGTTTGTGTGTAACTAGTAGCC
>VMDR010033268.1:0-11418 GCA_007922815.1 Macrotus californicus
ATTTAAAAATATTGGGTACTTGTGGTTTGATTTTTCTTATGTATGAAATTTGACGTGCTTCCAAACATTATCTTGTCACTATGTCTCTGTATTATATCCAAAAATCTACAATAGGCCATATTACATGAATCATGAATCCAAACATATTAAGTATATAGATGGTGCTATAGGTAAACACAGCTTACCTTCTCGCACAACCATATCAAAATTACAACTAAAATATAGAACAACCACCACCCAGAACTGTCAGAAATTGAGTTGAATGAAAATCTGATGACTACAGAATTATTCTGACAATCACATCCATCCAGACTAGTAGGAGGAACAGAGACACAGGAACAGGCTGATCCCACATCCACATGTGGTGGATAAAAATCTGGGAGGGATATCTCAGGAGTTAGGGGTCCCAGCCCCACACCAGGCCTCCCAGTCCAGAGTTCCCATGCCAAGAAGATAAGTCCCCATAACTTCTAGCAGCAAAACACAATGGGGATTAAGTCAGTGGAAGAAACTCCTGGAGTTCCAAGCAGTTTCCCTTAAATAACCCACACATGGGTTTATGCTGACTCACTCCCTCTGAGCTCCAGCAATGGTGTAGCAATTTAAAAGGCATCAGTGGCATAAGGAGAGGAAATGAAGTAACTGGCATCAGGGGAGAGCTTGGGGATAGCTTTCTCCCGGACAGAAAGGTGGGCAGAAGCCATTGTCCTTTTTCTGAGCCCTCCCCACCAAAGAGCCATAGAACCAGCAGGCAGGTTCCATATCTGAGACTCCATCAACCTGGCTAACACTGTAAGTCCCACCCTGGAGATCCCCAGAGATTCTTTCAAACACAACTCATGGGCCTACCCAAACTGTTAACTGTGACTTTTCCATATGAATGGCTGGTCTTGGCTCATGATTCATAGCTTCCTAAATTCTTCCAAACAAGCAACAGCCAGCCTCAGTAAACTCCCATGCCCCACATCTCTTGCTAAGTGGCCCCAGGCCTGGCACTAGTAGCAGCCAGCCTGATTCACAGAGTGGCTTTGCCTGTGAATCTCCAAGCCCAGCACAAGTAGCAACCATCTCAGATTGCTTTATTGTTCATGCAGGGTGTCCCCAGGCAGAATATAGGTGGAGCCTAACCTTGGCCTGTACCACCCAGGAAACCCCAGAGCCTGCTCATGCAGTAGACAGCTACAGACCACATCAGAGTACCACCACCCTGCCCCTGCACAGCTGATCCTCCTTGGAGGGTGGAGGTTGGTGGACAGTGGTCCCATCCTATCCTTGCAGTTGACTGGCCTGGGTAAATCCCTCCCATTGATCTGCCAACAGCAATCAAGCCTCAACTACAGGAGAAGGGTATGCTCAGCCCACACAGAGGGGGCATCTCAAGTACCCAGCTTGAGTGATAGGGAAGGCTGTGCCACTGGACTCTATAGGACACCTACTACATTAAGCCATGCTTCCAAGAAAAGGAGTCATAGCAGCTCTACCTAATACTTAGAAGCAAATACAGGGAGGCTGCCAAAATGACGAGACAAAGAAACATGGCCCAAAAGAGAGAACAGAACAAAACTCCAGAAAAATAACTAAACAAAATGGAGATAAGCAATATAACAGATGCAGAGTTTAAAAACTTGTTATAAGGATGCTCAAGAAATTTAGTGAGGACCTTAACAGCATAAAACAGACCCAGTCAGAAACAAAGCGTACACTAGTTGAAATAAAGAACAATGTACAGGGAAATAAGAGTAGAGTGGATGAAGCCAATAATTAAATCAATGATTTGGAACATAAGGAAGCACAAAGCAACCAATCAGGACAACAAAAAGAGAAAAAAAATTTAAAAATACATTAGTGTTAACAGCCTTTAGGACAACTTCAAACATTCCAACATTTATATCATAGGGGTGCCAGAGGACAAGAAAAAGAGAAAGAAATTGGAAATCTATTTGAAAGAAAAATGAAAAGAAACTTCCCTAATTTGGTGAAGGAAATAGACATGCTAGTCCAGAAAGCACTGACAGTCCCAAACAAGATGGATGTAGAGAGGCCCACTCCAAGACACATCAAAGTTAAAATGCCAAAGGTGAAAGATAAAAAGAGAACCTTAACAATAGCAAGAAAAAAACAATTAGTTACTTGCAGGAAAGTTCCCATAGACTGTCAGCTGATTTCTCAAAATAAATTTTGCAGACTAGAAGGGAATCTCAAGAAATATTCAAAGTCATGAAAAGTAGGGACCTACAGCCTAGACTGAGTAGGACTCAGCAAAGATATCATTTAAAATCAATGAGCAGATAAAGAGATCCCCAGACAAGAGAAATTTAAAGGAACTCATCATCACCAAACCATTATTATATGAAGAGACTTATGTTTAAGAGACTTATTTAAGAAAAAAAAGATCAAAACTATGAACAATAAAATGGCAATAAATACATATCTACCAACAATTGAATCTAAAAAACACACTGAACAAACAAGAAGAACAGAGACAGAATCACAGATATGGAGACTGTTTTGATGGATGCTAGATGAGAAGGGGCTGTGGAGGAATGGGTGTAAAGGTAAGGGGATTAAGAAGTACAAATAGATAATTACAGAACGGCCATGGGGATGTAAAGTACAGTATAGGAAATAAGTAGCCAAAGAATTTATATGCATGATCCATTGACATAAACAATGGTGTGGGGATTGCCTGAGGGAGTGGGTGGTGCTGGGTGGAAGGGGACAATGGGGGAAAAAATTGAGAAATCTGTAATAGCATAATCAATAAAATATGTGTATAATTTTTAAAAAAATACTAAGTGTAAATAGTTTTATATTTCTAAACTCCTAAATAGTCATTAATCTATTATGTAGATATGGCCACATATGGCCATGGAAGATGCATATTCTATATGAGTTGATATGTTAGTAGAAAAAATTGTACTGTGCTATCATTTGAGAATGTTGCAAGAAAATACAAAAATCAGACACTTGCAAAGCAGCCAAATACCTGTAATGTTCAATTATATCAATAGAGAACACCACTTTTATGAAAGGCAGAAGAATTTATAAGTAGAGAAATAAAAGTTCCTTAGATTCCCAATCCCTGGAATTACTGAAATAATGCAAGAGAAGAGTCAGAAAGAACTCAAGAGCTCCACTGTCAGGCCTCAGTCTGCCATTAACCAGCTGTCACTTCACCAAGGTCACTTCACCCATCCCGTTGTTGGTGTGTGAAATTAGGAGTTGGACTGCATAATTTCAATGATCACGTCAAACCCTAAATTTGACAACTTCCTTTGCTACTTTTTTTTTCCTAAAAGACAAATCCTAGTTGCAATCCTTGCTGTAATCATGTTACAGACTCTGACACCTCACAAATCGAAACCCGGCACCAAAGGGGGACCTCCTTTTGTCTTTGTTTTGAAAGGATTTCGGTTATCCACTGCAATTTAGACTTTTTTAAATCACTAACAAAATTAAGTCATTTTTATTAGATCCAATTAAAGCATTATGAGTAATCAGTATAATAAATAGCTCATTTTGCCCAATTTTATAATGTTTAAGTAAAAGTCATAAAAGTGAGTAATTGCTTTCCAATATGTCTCCTATTGGTAAGGTTCAAGTTTTATATTATATTTGGTATTAAATGTTAAAATTTTCTAAATTAAAAATCTTCAAGGAGATACTGCTTTAGACCACGAGGATGGCTGTCATTTTTTTTCATTTTTATTTTTGTATTTATTTTTTCTTTTTTTAAGGGAAAATAACAATTAGTGGTGAGGATATGGTTTTTTGAAACTCTCATTTAGTGCTGTGAGAATGCAAAATAGTACAGTCCTTGTGGAAAACAGGTCAGAGTTCTCAAAAAACTAAACATGGAATTACCATATGATCCAGCAATTCCACTGCTACGCATACACCCAAAATAATTGAAAACAAGTATTTGGGCAAAAATGTATACACAAATATTCATAGCAGAACTATTTACAATCACCAAAAGGTGGAAACAACTCAAATGTCCATCGGCTGATGAATGGATAAACAAAATGTACTATATACATACAAAAGCATATTATTCAATCATAAAATAAAATATTGATTGGGCTAAACATGGATGAACCTTGAAAACACTATACTAAGTTAAGAAACCAGACACAAAGGCCACAAATTATTTTGTTCCATTTAGATGAAATATCCAGAAGATATAAATCCATAAAAATAGAAAGCAGATCAGTGGTTTCCAGGTACTAGGGTAAGGGGGAAAAAAATGGACTGACTACTTAACAGGTTTAGGGTTTCCTTTTGAAGAGAGAAAAATATACTAGAACTAGATAGTGGTAATTGTTGCACAACATTGTGAGTGTACTAAATGCCTCTATATTGCACACTTTTAAACTGGTTAAAATGGTGAGATTTATGTTCTGTGAATTTTACTTTAATAAAAATAAAAGTAAACAATTTAAAGAATAGAAAATCTACCTCATCCCTTAGAAAGTCAGTGTAGAAAGACATGGAAGACAATCTGGGTCCATGGTATGGTAGTTTCTAAAATCAGTCCCATCCCAGCACTCCAGGCCTGGCATGGCCCCTAGGAAGTGGCTGCAAATTTGAACAGAAAAAGCTTATGGGAGAGATTCTAATACCATGGACTGATGCCTGAGAGAGAATGAGGGTCTCACAACAAAATCTTATACTGAGGGAATATCTTTTCTTGCTGGCCCCTTTCCAATACACACAGTAGGAACTGAACAAAAATCCAATCTCTGCCATTGTGCTCCTTGCCCCAACTTTATACCTGACTTCAGGAGCAGTCTCTTTTGATGCATATTTGCTGTAGAGATGTAACTGCCACCACCCTGAATAAGCTTATGTGTTCCACTGAGAGATTTCTCTACCATCATATTTCTGAGCTGCACAGATAGTTGTGCCCAGCAGCACTGGCCCCTCCAGGTAAAGCTCTCTTGTTTTTACCCAACATAACATTGGAGATATAAGAAGTCTATTCAAAAGATATGCTACTGCAGGGTGAATGCTCTAGCGCTCAGGTTACTCAGTCACTACAAACCCGGTGCCAAAGTCTACATATCAAATTTTAAAAAGAGCAAGATTGAGTTTCTCCTCCAAGATATTAAAAAACACAAGGGGGGCCTGAATAAACTAGATTTGGGGATTTTATCATTTTTCTGACTGGGGTGCTTTAGCTTTTACATCTAGAAACTGATATTGGTATGCTTTCACTGTATAAAAGACATCATATTCTCCTGGCCTCCGGAAGACATCCACACTGCCGACCAAATTGCTTTTGTTTTTTCTTCCTTCTCTGCTTTCCCTGGGGCAATCTTGGGATGCTTTGTTTTGCTTTTCTTTGTTGTTGTTGTTGTTGCTTTTGTGGTTGTTGTTAGCAGCAATGAAAAAGAAATTCAAAGGTAATTTGACAATAGTTTGATACTTTCCTCTGGCTCTAATACAAAGGCTAAGATATTATGTCTCAAAGCCTTGTACATGCATAGGAATTTCCTGGGATGTTTCCTAATAATGTAGATTTCAGGGCTTTGTCCCAGGCCTATTGAAGAGATCTCTGTATATTAGACTCTAGAATCTGCATATCTGCTTTACTGCATAGGTCATCCTGCTACACACTGAAGTTTAAAGCAAAGACAAAAGACATAAAAGACTTTCTCAAAAAGACCTTTTTAACTTTCCTCAAAACCGTTTATCTGACTCACTGTTGGATAACTCCTAGAAGCTGAAGAATGTGTATATTTCACTTACCACCCATTCCTCAATCCATCACCCAAACTACCTGTGTTAAACACCCAGTATATGCCAAATTGTTGGATAATTAATACATAAACAAAGTAGAATAAATATAACAGACTCTCAATAAATGTTTGTTGAATGAATGAGTGAAAAAATGAACAAACTGAATCATGTGGGTAGCAATCTTGGAAACAAATTTCCTTCTCCTATTGGGAAAACAACTTATCATTAATCCCCTGGTCAACTATTTCTTTCACTAGACATCATCCAAATCATTTTGTTGAATAAAAATAGCAACTGCTTGAAAACATGTATCCCAAATATTATCAATGTCTCACTCTAAATGTCTAAGTAGAAATGAGTGCTGCTGTCATTTATGAAACTGGTTATCATTTACACAAATTGTAAAGGTAATTTTAACTAAAATTATTCTTTACATTGTGTTAGGTACAACCAGAGATCTTTATCCAGTATGTGAGGACCAAAAGCAGCCAACACATGTCCAAAGGTCATCTTCCTGGAAGAAGTACCCTCTTCCTCATTCTACTTGCATTGGGTTAAAGCTAAGAAAAAATATAATTCATCCATATATATTGCTTGTCTTATCTAACATAAAAAATTCCTAGAAAGTTCTGTGTAAATTGACTCATTTAAATAGAGCACAGCATTTAAAGAAAATCGATGGCAAATTCCTCTATAAAAAACAATATTAATATTTATTGTGCATTTATTATATGCCAGGTATTAAGCTAAGAGTGTTTATATGTACTATCTCGCTGATCTAAACAACTCAATGAAGTAAGAAATATTATTAAATCAAGTTTATTGACAGGGAAATTTAGGTTAGAAAGCCCAAAAGTCTAGCTACAAGAGAGAAGCCAGAATTTAAATGCAGATTGATCTACTCTTTAACCCAGTTCTTAATGATTAGCATTTTTTTAAACTGCTTCTCTTTAATGAAACATACCCCCTAATTATTATCTATGTTTCACTTAATAGAAAGATAAAGAGCATACTTCTAGAAATAGCATATAAGCTAAATATTACATACTTTTTTCCCATTTAGGAAAGATTTGTTCAAGTGTTGTTTTATTAAAAAGTTAAATCCCAAAGGATTGAAGAAGTAGTTAATTTGTGAACATAACAATGGAGGCAAAAACAAACTTGTGATGGAAAATACCATCTTACAATATTCTCATTGAGCCACCTGGAAGGCATGTTGCTGAACTATGTAATCACTGCAACAGTCTCCTTATAAGTGGCTGTGGTTTCATCACCAGCCATTTGAAATTTTACTTATGTGGGGGAGGAGGTAAGGCAGTCAATCAGCACAACTGTCCTTCTGGATAGCATGAGTCATCTTTCTTCTACAAAGGACTTCAAAATGTACTGTCATCCAGCTACCTGTTTCTTAAGTGAGTTGCTGTTTTACCTGCCAGGGAAAGTGTCAATTATAAGCACAAGGAAGAATAGTATCTATTTCTATGGAGGGGGTGCACAGTAAAACAAGCATTGTTACAGATAAAATCTTTCATATTTCACATAATGATGTGCCTTGGGAATTACCTTAGAAATTTTTTAAGCCATGACCACTTTTTCCGCTATCCCCAAAAAAACTTCTGTAATGTCTCTTACTGTCAGATGATGCATTCCGAAAGAGGTATAGAACCATCTCCCTTGATTCATTCATTTCAAAAGTAAAGTTACTAAAAATCCAAAATATATCAAGCACTGTGTTAGGTGCCAAGGATACAGTGGAGAATAAAATAAATATGTGTGCTGTCCACATTTTCAGAGAATTTGCCAATCTAAACAAGGTCACCTATGCAAAATTTCTATCAGAAAATAATTTCAGCCAAGCAAGCCAAGTGACAGCTTTGTGCTTTCCAAACAGCCCCTCCCACAAGTCTTTTTATAAAAATCTCATAACACTGCTATTGTCAGAACAAACTATCCATCCACAAGTTAACTAAAACAGAAAAGGCAAGCCTACATTTAACTGACTGTAAACTCCAGATTCAGGCAAAATGGCAGTCAGATGATTTGACAAGCTGTGTGTATGAATCACTTGGTTTGACTCAACCAACTGAGTCACTCTTGCTGTAATAAGTCATTCTACAATATCATATTTCTTAGGTTACTCCAGGTCTGTAATAATATCACTCTGCTTCCAAATTTAAATTGTTTGAGGACACAGAATTGAGTAAAAATTCTCCTCGATGAAATTACTCATTTACACAATTACTTCCATTTTTTCCAGGCTGTAAATTAGTTGAAGGTGTCTCTAATTCCTTTTCTTCCTCTTTCCGACCCATAAATATAAACACATAAACACTCTTCCCAAGGTATTATCTAGTTTCCTATTTTTTCCCTCACTTTCAACCTCCTCCACACCTGTGGTTTCAATACACCTGCAGATGATTCTTGGTTTATTATCACTCATTCTATCTTTTTCTCCTGAGAAGAGTTGTGGTTGCTGCAGAGGCAGCTTGAGTCAGAAGGGAACTGACCCTGAACTGCTTGCCGTCTAGCAGCCTGGAGGTGAGATGGGCATGTGGCACTGAAAGAGGTTAAGCCAGGCACATGGTTAGTGGCCACAGATGGCCAAGAAATTGTGATAAACTGGCAAGATGCGTGATTCAATGGGCAGGCAAAATTGGCTAAGGTTAGTCAGCACTGAAGGCAGAAACTGGAATTAGGGACAAATTCCAGAGCAAACAATTGGTCCATTTCCCTTTTCCTTCCCTTCTTGTCCTAAACAATTCCATTCTAAAGCCATTACTGGGGTTATAACAATGTAGTCATTTATGCTGAAAGTTGGAGGTACCCTTGGTGACCCTGAGCAGGATGTTAAAGCCCAGCCAAGTTGAAGAGGGCATCTACCCAGAGGGGCAGACCCTTGTGAGGTATCATTATCTGAACAGATTAAGAAAGGCAACCACATGGAGGGAACAACTAGAAGAATCCATGTGATATTAAGTTGGAATTAAAGATATATGTGTCAACTGATGATATTCGTTATATAGACCTATATCAAAATATCAATATAAATGTCTATATTAGGTCTTTCCAGAAGGTATCCATCTATGCAATATGAAAAATAGAGACATTTATTGAAGAAGATACAAGAAACATTATACATAGTACAATGACGCCTGAGTCCCCAATGATGTTGGCCCTTTAGGACCTCACATAATTCCCCTGATCACCACCAAGCTGAACCATCATATCTTCCTGAATCTCATTGATAGTCTGAAATCTCTTTCCTTTCAAAGGTGATTTTAGTTTTGGGAACAGTCAGAAGTCACAGGGCACCAAATCTGGGCTGTAACGGGGCTGAATCACCTAGGTGATTTGATGTTTCACCAGAAACTCTGCACAAGATGTGATACATGAGCAGGCACATTGTCATGATGAAGCTGCCAATCACCAGTTGCCCATAGCTGTGGCCTACCAAAACATCCGAATAGTTTCCACAAAGGAATGTTCAAACCTAATACAAAATTTGATGCAGATTTGTTGCTCTGCTTGCTCAGTCATTTTGGATGTGATGGTCACACAGCACACATGCTCACTCAATGGTATGGACCGCCCCCACTGACTAGTACAATGAAGTTATCATTGTTCACACATGCACATTTCAGTCCACTCTCCTTGGCTGCCAGGACACTGATGTCACATAAACCGTTCTTGTTATATTAACAATGGCATGCACATGTGTATGCATATTTGCATTTTGTGTATATAATATACACATATATATGGGGATGTCAGGTGTGGTTTACTTATTTCTTTCTGATTTAGATGTTTGTTTGTTTTTCTTATCCAATTGCTCTAGTTAGTACTTATAGTACTATGTTGAATAGAAGTGGAAGGAATGGACAATTTTGCCTTGTTCCTGATATTAGAGGAAAAGCTTTCACTTTTTTGCTGCTGAGTATCATGTTAGCTATGGGCTTTTATACATGAACTTATCATGTTGAAGCAGTTTTCTTCTATTCCGAGTTTGCTAAGAATTTTTACCATAAAATGGTGTTGAATTTTGTGCTTTTTCCACATCTAATGAGATTGTCATGTAATTGTTATGTCATTCTGTTCATGTGTCCCATATCACATTTATTAATTTGTATATGTTGACTCATGCCATGATTCTATGAGTGAAGACTCTATGACTAACAATATAATTGGTAAATTTTTATTACCATCCCACTCATCCATGAATTCTGGGCTTCAGTTCCAGTGGAAGCTCAGAAACTACTGAGAGTTATCAGCATCACATGATACCAGGACAAGAATAAGGCAAGATAAAGGTCAGCATAAGGGTTAAATAGGCAGAGTCTCAGTACTGACATTTTTAGGAAATGAAATTCTTCAACATGCTTTTAAACTAAAGAGAAGAAGGCATAGGGGGAGATGGATTGAAGAGACATGGGATAAAATAAAGCTCAAAATCCTAGAGGAGATGGATAGGGTTAACTGTGGAAAAAGTATAATGATTTCTTTCCTAGGCAATCACCATAAAAACAACAGTAAGAACTACTCCTGCTAATTTGTCACCATGTACATTATATACATTACCTCATTTCCCCTTACATTAAGCTTATGTGGTAGATACTGTAATTACACCCATAATGCAGGGAGGGGTGTGGGGAACTTAAGCACAGAGTAAGTAATCTGCCTAAAGTCACACCTAACAGATTGAAGAGCTGAGATGCTCAGACTCCAGAGACCCTGCTTTTGACCACTCTCTTGCTTCCTCTAAGGAAGAATGGAAAGTATGTATGTATGTGTGTGTGTGTGTATATATATATTATTTTTTATTTTTAAAGAGAGGGAGAGGAACATCAATGTGTGGTAGCCTTTTGCACACCCCCTACTGGAGACCTGGCCTGCAACCCAGGCATGTGCCCTGACTGGGAATCCAACTGTTGACCCTTCAGTTCACAGGCCAGCACTCAATCCACTGAGCCACACCAGCCAGGACTGGAAAGTATATTTAATTTCAGAAGTGACAGATGTAATACTGAGGAAATGCTCACTTGATGGCCTCAATAGTCTGAGCAAAGGTGGAGCCACCACCCCCTGAGGTAAGGGACAAGGATGAGCTGGGATTGAGAAGAGGAGTAGTTGTTTACAAAATCCACATAAGGCTGGAAAAGCAACCCTGCTGTAGATCAATAACAGAATTGCTAAGCACCATCAGAGGCCCAGCTGAGTTTGGAACGTGTACACTGGTAACGGCACCATCAGCATAGTGATGCAACTTTCTTGAGCACTTCTCAGAATACCAGAGGCAGGATACAAGAAGACAGATTATTGATCCAAAGCAAGGGGCCTGGAAAGGGGGTGAGATGGGCAGTAAATAACATCTTAAGGGAATTGAAGATGATGGTGAGAATAGTTGAAATAATTGATTGTTTGGCCCTGAACAAATTGGAAGGGAAGCAATGCTAACAAGGCAAATAGTAGAATGAGAGGCACTTTCTTTTTAGTATATAGAAACTTTTGAAATGAACTATTTTATTTTGAATCTTTAATTACATAAGCAATTTTATCCATGGTTGAAAGTTACCTTTCACTTTACCTTTAGTTGCAAAACACATAATCCGTTGATTACTAAGTACACTAGGTCCGTAATCAAGAGACCTGGAACCAGCCCAGCTCTGTATTCGTGAATTA